>JAZHYW010048315.1:0-20414 GCA_037355805.1 Ixodes ricinus | reverse complement strand
CTCAGATGACAGCACGAGCTTTCAGGAAGCGAAGCTAACTTGGCACTTGTTTGGCGACTTGGGCACAAAATGCCACATGTAAGCCGAACTACAAGGCAGTAAGCCTAACTCTGGCACATCTGTGACATCTGTTTTGTCCTACCCGAGGTCCCCGCGACGGCTGAACCATCAAAAAAGTGAAGCCTAACTCCGGACATTTGGTGGGCGATTTACGGGACCAAAAGGTTCCAGATGCCGCCAAACTACCTGGCAGTGAAGCCTAAGTTTGGCACTTGTTAGGAAGTTAGAATTAAAATACACTGACTCTTGCCAAAGAAGGTCAGGTTTTGCTTCACTTTTGCTTCTTCGTGCTTTTCGAAGACCTAGACTTTCAGACAAAAGCCAAATTGTGGCCCAATACTCTGTGCTACTTGGTATTATATTTTGTGTGTGTGTTGTGCCTTGCTGATCTTGTAAGAAATCAAGAAAAAACAACGCAGATCATGAATAAAGGGATCAATAGCCTTGCCAAGCTTAACAAGCCAGTCCATGAAAATATTAGGTGCGAGCCCACAGTGCGTGGTTTGCGGGTGAAAGATCTTAAACTACGCGTGTCTGACAAAGATTATCGTCTTCCTCGATTTGGGAACTACTCAGAACAAGCCAATCAAGTCAACACCATAATTTCGTTCAGGCAAGTAAAAAAACAACCACTACAAACGATTTTTTTAAATACTGGAAAATAGTTTTTTCAATTATCGAAAGGAAAATCAGGGAACATGGAAACGAATTTCTCGTTCTCTTCTCAATAAGACACGTGAAGAACTCGGTCCGTTTTGGGTTCTTTCTGACGTTCAGACGCAAAACACCTTCAAGATATCAAACTCCGAAATAGTAATCTCCTGTTCTTTTAAAAATATTGGGGACACTATTGCCTCTGGCTTTTCTCTGGACATTCAAGGCATGTCACTATTCAACCACGCACGCAATCCTCGTGGAAGTACTTCGGGAAACCATTAAGGAAGTACCCCGGGAGACCAATGCAGCACATTGTTCCAAAACACGGCTGGGATTTCCGCACAGGCAGCTTTTTGAAGCTGCTACGTGCAGCTACCGACCGGGGCTTGTAAAAACTTATCCAGATTATCCACTGATTCAGAGAGCCTGCTAGTGTAAGTCTCTAGAGGTGGCCTCTTAAGCTCATTGACATGCTGCGTCACAGCCTCCCGAATCGCCATCAAACTAGTCATTAAAGATCACCGGATTGAAGTCATAATTCGGTCTGTTGATGACTTCTTGATCACTTTGCAATGAAACAGAAACAGCTAAAAGTAACGGATGATGATAATACGTCATGAGATTGCTTTAAATAGAGCTGCATGGTAGTGACGTTGCACTCATAGAACTACCTGTAAATAAAACTATTAGGTTTCTTGATGTCGCATTAGAATTAAAAAAAAAAACAGACGTATGTTGTAGATATGCAAGCTCGTTCCTGCAAAAATATATATGCCATTCCAAATCTGAGCGTTCAAAAAAGGTCAAAAGAGGGTCCGCTTACCTGACTCTCACATCCGCCTATAACACGTCATGTGCACTACCAAGTTGATAAAACGTTCAGACATAAGAATACCTAGGCTCCCTGAAGCTGGCCATCCGAACACGCTCTGATATCAATATGCGAAGAAATACAAAGTATTCGAAACCGGTTCGAGAAAGGTTAATAGAAAAGAAGCCTGAAGCTCCCTAGGGTAGAGCAGTATGTTTATGAGTATCACTTCAGGCTAGAGAAGATAGCAAGCCGGCAAAAGATATATGTTTGTGTTGCTCGCCGAACAAAACATCTTAAATGTGTGGCAAGATCAGCAAGGCACAAAACACACAGGAAACCCAGTGCTGACAAACACAAAACAAGATATGCCCAGTGTCAAAAAGGGGTCATCTATAAGTTACCCATGGCATGTGGGAAATGTTATATAGGCCCGACAGGACGCTGTATAAAAGATAGATCAAGGAGCATGCGGCAATTTTGCAGGCCTTAACAGCAGTACTAGACCTAGCTAGTCACTGCCGTACATCCGAATGTGGATCAAAACTAAAGAAGTTGATTTTTTGGGAAGAAACAGAAACCAACGGGCGCGTGATTTACTATATGCCCTGGCGATCAAGGACAAGGGGGCTTTATTGTCCGTGCCCGCGCCACTCTGCTGCACTCCACCACAAGGAAGGGGGCTTTCCTGCCTCGGAGCCATGAGTGTCCAGGGCAATTATAAAATGGAACACAATGCCCGAAAACATCCACGGAAAGAAAAAAAATACAAAAGCAGCATTACAAGCTAGTTGCAACCCCATGACAGTGTGAGATGTGGTGTTTTTTTGTGTGTGTCAGAATATTTGATACTGCTTTGGCCCATATAGAGCAGTAGATCCAACTTATTCAACTTAAGACCAGAGATGCGGGCGATGTGGGCGTTGGTGGGAGTGGTGGCTGGGACCCTACGGGAAGGACCCTGCACTGAAGATGGGGGACGCCACAGGAACTCTTCGATGTCCGATTTGTGGTTTTCCAAAGGTGGGGCCGAAGGGGCCATTTTCGGCATAAACCTTCTCAACTCCATCTGGCGCATGGCTGCGCTGTCAGTTCATGCTGGCCGCCCGCCCCGCAATGTGGTAGCATATAGGCCGCTGGCCAGCCGTTCCGGCCAAACGTTGATTTGTTGTTTTGCACTGCGTGCGCCTGGCAGGCGTACTGGATCTGGTTGTCCTAGCGTCTTTCCTACTGCGGCGCAGGAGACTCACTTTGGGACAGCGCAACATAAGCGCGACGAAGAGGTGGCTGCCGCCGGTACTTGGCGGCGTAAGTTAGCCTGGATTCCTCGGGGGCTGGCACGCTAATGACAGGCTCTGGTTGGACGGCTCTTTGGACTTCCTACCGCACGACCTTGGGGATGGGGAGTGAAGCTGCTAGGTCATCGGCGGGTAGCAGCTTGTGAAGCTCTTCCCGAACGATGTCACGCAGATAATCTGGCTAATGTTGCAAACACCGATGATGTTCAAATCAGGCCGCGATGTTGCGATAGCTAACGTAAAGGAGTACCGACGTGTAGATGGAAGTGGCCTGTTAGTGTCCGACAGTGCACACCCAATGTTTGTGGGTTCCACTTTAATGACATCAACAGTCGCTGGGGTGTGTCGAACAAGACCGCAAAAAATTTCACTATTCACGCCTTGTCACGAGGGCGCACAGCTTCTTCTCATCGGTCGCCGTGAGGTTCAACGCCTGTACGTAGGCGTAGGACAAAATCTACGAAGCTGGTAATGCTTTCGTTTGTACCATGAATTTTTTGTCCAGAGATATTCGGTCCACTTTCTACGGTGCTGATTCATGGATGTATCCTTCAGCGATGCGAAACAGGTGTCCCACGACGTAAGTAAAGACTCGTAGTTCTTGAACCACTGCCTCGCGGTGCTCTCCAATGAGAAGTAGGGCGTTTGGGAGGCGCTGGTTTGTGGTACATCCATTATGGCGAGTTTACAGCTTCATGGCGCAAAGTCAGTCCTCCACATCCTTGTGCGCCTCGCCATGGACGGTCGTCGGGGTTCGCTGGGCGATGGGCAGGTAGACGAAAGGCGGCAGCGGTCTCGGCGCTGCACTGACTAGCTGTTCATCGTCTTCCTCGGGTCTTGGCAGTTTCTGCGGATGGAACTCTTGAGCCGGGGATCTGGGCTTGCGCTGCGAGGCCTCAGAAGGGTTACGCTTTAGGGGGCTGCATTGCACCGCACCTCTCCAAAAATGTCACGATTGACAGGCAGAGAGACGTTTGGTGCAGAAGGAAACTATACGTCTATTACGGGCGACACTTGCCCCCCCCTCTAAAAAAATAAAAAATACTTATAAGAGAGATAACGTTGTCGGCGTCGAATGTCGGCGGTGTAGCACGATCAAGCGCAAGAACGAGATATACTCCGGACCACCACGCGGAGCACCTTTTATACCAGCGTTCGCTTCTGGAACATTTAGGGTAGAGGTTCGGCGCGTAGAACATTCATACCTAGATGTGACCAGAGCAGTATATAGAAATATTGGTCAATTTGATAAGCGGGCAGAGCCAGGGCGTGCAATAGACGCAGATCGAAGGCGTGACGTGCTCACTTGACCAACCAGAAGCAGAAAATAATCCACTAGTGGCAGTAGCAAGAATCATTTTTAATAACTTCGTGAGGGTTAAATGGAGTAACTCTTCATGGTTCAAAATATAGTGCGCGTGACGTCTCTATTACGAACATGCAAAAAGATGTAAGAATATAGCGTTCCGCTTAAACTCTCCTGCGCTCGGTCGGAGTTTAAACGCTCGTGTGGCATTTTCCTGGCCCTTGGCACCTGGCGTAAGGACCACATCGATCGTTCTAGTATGACTCTATCTTGCATCACCGTGATCGAAAAATTATATGCACCATATTTTTAGTCACCGAGAGTTACTCTGACGGACTTATTATTTTGTTTCTCGCATCCATCCGCCAGCTGGCGACATTGGAATCTGTGAAGACGCCCAGGAACTCGCCCAGCCCGCTCTCGGACAACAGCACCTCCTCATTCGCCTTCTATTCTTTCCAATGTATGGCTGAACTCTCTCAATACATGGCTCTCGATCGGACGGCAAGGTTTTTGAACTTACAAAAATGCTCAATTGAAAGAATAAATAAAATGAGCCTCCACTTCCAGGAATCAAACCTCGGGCGGGCCTCCGCGCAAAAGCCAAGCACTATAACCATTCGGCCACGCACGCGCTCGTTCGGCGACGGGCGTGATAGTAATATATGCTAACTACAAATTTTTAATATACAAAAAAAACAAGAATACAACCGCAATTGTGAATTTTTTTCAACTATGCCTGGACGTCAGTGGAAAAGGTGGTACGTAATTCTGTTCTACAGTTTACCTTTCGTCTTTCGCCACCTACATGCTATAATTTGTAGATGTTGGGAAACAAAGTTGGCATTAGGGCCGGTTCGCCTGGCTCTTGTATATCGAGTGGTTAATAAAATGGCTACGGCATATCCGAGTACCTTTTGTCAGTAGCCGCAAAGAAAAACAAACTATTGAAACACGTAGCAATGAAGCGTCCATGCCCTATATAATATTTCGAAAAGAGAAGAAAAAACACTTATGCCAAATTCATCTGAGTTTCTAGGTGCAAGACACCTACGTTCGCGGCGCTCTTCATCGGATAGTTTAACGCGTGTCATCTGTACACTTGATAGTTGTTAATAAAATGTTGCAATACTACCGGTAATCGGGCTGGTATACATGGCGATCTTCCAAAGTCTTTCACACACTCGAGCTCCTCTCCCTCAGAGCACAAGGTCGTCGAGCTCCTCTTCGCCTACCCCTTAGGTTACATGACCTCCCCGTTAACCATACAGCGTAGAGCACCTCACTGCTCTCTACATGATAACAACGGTAGTGTCGATCCTTGAGTTTATGCTTTAATCTAGGTTTCACTATTGTCTAGACTTCACAAAACGCCGTACACCTGACCAAGGAGCATTTCACGTTACAAATAAGTCACTCTTCTCCGTACACAGCCCTTTTCCACTTTTCTCATTGAGATTTCTGAAACACTATCTCGGGAAAAGGGTAAAGCTTCACAAGAGTCACTTTTCTTTCACATTGAAGACGTTGTGCGAGTTGCCTACACATCATTACATGGTACGCGCAAAATTATCCTTTGCCTCGAGTATCTTATGGTGCATTATGCCAGCGTCTTGTATAATACGTTCAGTCAATCATTACACCTAACTAGCATGACTTGAAATTTCGCTGCGTACGCGCTGCTAAACTTCAGCTGAACGGTCCTATACATTTTTATTGGCAATATTTTAAGGCATTTTTTAAAAATGTGGACCACTTGCCATACAACGCTTGCTTTATTTTGATAGTACCATGTTTGCAATGCCTAAGATTATATTGAGAACGCAAAGATCTCCATTTCTACTCAGTACTTAAGCAAGTGAGAACCGAAGTATAGTTATCCAGAATAAAGTGTCCGAAAATAAAGTCTATAACTATAAATTTCCAAAGCTTACGGGCCTCTCTCAAATAATTTTACGATGAAACATTTTTTGTTTGTTTTGCCAAAACTTGCAGGAGGCCGACTGATTGTTGGGACTCAAAAACATTTTTGGGATTGTTGATTACACATATGACCGTCAATTAATCTATTCAGTAACTGGGACCATGAAATATTATTGGGTTTTTAGATATAGTAAATACCCGTCACCCACTGGCGCAGAAGGAAAACGAACACAACAGGGTAAAGAGCCATCAACATTTCGTTCTCCGTGAAATTTAAAAAAAGGATGACTTATGTTACTTTTGTTTTGCTGTGTTTCATGCTATTTTACCCTGACTCCTTCACAGTGCTCAAGAACGTTGGCCGAATCTAGCTTACAAATCGAATAATAGCACTGTGTCACTCAAACAAATAGAAAAATATGACGGCGACTGTATGAATTATATCGTGACTAGCAAATGCCGTCAGGGCAATCAAATACGTTTATCAATCAAACTCCGTGCCAAGCGCATGCAATAAAATTGTTAGCCAAAGTGTGTGACTATCACTAGCGTTGCCAGCTCGAACTGGGAACGGAGCTCTCTATTGCTTGTTCAGGCAACAATCCTCAGGATTGAACAGCAAACCACTTCCGTTGTCCTGGTTTCCACTACAGACGTGACCACTTGCTTCGCTAGTAGGAGAGAAAGAAATGAACTCGAGGTTTTACTTTTAATTTAGTCAAAATTAAGACACTCAAGCAAGAGTAGATTTATCTTTGGATTTGTTGGATTATTCATGATTCGATGCGGACATAGCAGTGAGAGCCCGAAAGACTAAACTCACTTTAAATAAACATGAAAGTAATAGTTCTGGCATTCTCTGGCATTGTAACGTAGCACATAGGTGCAGCCGTATGGTGCATCTCTTTTTGGTAATATCAAAAAGCACACTTCTTTCAGACAGAAATTATGATCGGAAAACCAAAATATACAGCGGCAAAAGCTGCGTGCCTGGAGTCATTTGAATGTTTTCTTTTTACGTCCTTACACCTGACCAAAAAAAATGTATGTTTAAAAACAAAACAAGAAACATTGAAATCGCTATGTTTCAGTGTCCCGAGCATGCGAATTTGAGTTTTGCGATATTTTTAGATTCATATTTAACCCGTTGGTACCATGCTGTTATTCCGGCATGTCCGGCATCATTCAACTGGAGGCCTTATTTTTCGGACTTGGTTTATACACTTCAGACCGAAACATCAGAACCGAGTTTTTGCCATTTTGGTTCTGATTGGCAACCTCACTATATGTCTTACTTCGAAGAAAACTGCTATAGGTGTACTCTTGGGTTAAAAGTTTGACATCCTTTCAAATATTTGATCTAGCGGATGTTTGTGAGAAATTCAAGCTCGGCTTTTTGCACCGCAAAAATAAAAACGACATCGCCGAGAGCTCAAACTTCATCAAAATGTAGCCTCAGCCGTTCGAGCAAGATGCAAAAGTTTCAGCACCAACTATTATCTTATTCTAAAGTTATGATTGATTTTCTGAAATTTTCAATGGGAAAATGGGGCCCATTTTTGCCCGTTTTCAGTTTCTGGCGCTATAAAGCTCATGTATTCGAGAACTCAGTCGGCCGCCATTTTTCCACTTGAATGTTTTATAAAATCGCTATAACTCTTGAATAAGATAACGGTCGGTGCTCCAGCTATGGCACACTTGCTCAAACGGCAGCGGCCACGTTTTGACGGGGTTGGAGCTCCACGCAATGTCTAGTTTATTTTTGCGGTGCGAAAAGCCGGGTTCGGGTTTGTCATAAATACCCGGTACTATTGTATTGTTAAAATAGAAGCCTCATCACCGTTCCGATGGAGGAAGGTGTACCGAGCAAGTTATGTTGCTGAGTTGCATCATGTGAGCGACTTCTTTACTACATTCCTGCCCCCGAAAAAGGAAAAAAAAAGAGGTCTCGAGCATCGAAAATAACTTGGAAACCAATATGGCTGTTTTTAAAGAGTTTGATTTGATCGTTAAACCGGCCTGTATGGCCAGTTAACTTAATTGGGCGCACGGGTGAAGTAACCAAGTTCGAAACAGGGACAGACTAGTTTTATTTAATTTTCTCCCCAAGATTTAAAAGTGCATGGCCACGGCGCTCTTGTCTTCGAGGGCTTGCTACCCCCGGATAAATCAATATTCGTGCAGAGAAAATCGAGGCGCATCTCCTATGTGTCATTGGTTTAGTCGCTGAGAGCAAACGCGCGCAGGTTTGAGCGCCAAGCGATGCACAGTTGGCGCTCCATGATTGACCCTATCGGATCGTAGCATCGGCTGCGCTCACCGTGGACGAAAAATGGAGTATTTTTACTTTTTCATCTAGAACGGTCAAGGCAGACCGTGACTCTTTACAGCGTCTATTTGACCCCTGCATCTACTGGAACATGACTTCAAACGCCCGTGATGCCTAGCATCATGGTTAGGCGACAACGCGCGACACCGGTGCTCCTCAGTCCGGCGCAGGCGCCTACAGCAACAGCGGTTAGAAAATACTTTTTTCGCATTCCTAGGCACGGGTTTCTTTCCAACAAACAATTCACTGCATTTATCATCTCCGAGCAACGCTCGGTCAAAAAGGATGCTCCGGAAAGTGTTGTGAAAAAAAAAAAAAACCGCGCGTAAGCATGTTGAGTTGTGCTTTAAATTTCGCATTAGCAAAGTTTGCATACATGTACCGTCGCAACTCAACAAATTATTAAGAGAGAGCTACACGCATACACATGTTACATCTCATAAATCTGATGATTGTTTGTCTTGCTCTTGAAATCATTTTAGCTTCACGAGTTGATTGCTGCAGTCATCACGTCGACCCACTACAGAGTGGGGAACGGAAATATCTACGTTGTTAGCGCTAAATGCATTTACTGAAGCAAAGTTTCGATTTGTGGCCCCTCGCTTCACAGTGCACGTCCTCGTTGTATATTTAGCGCACAGCGTCCTGCTAAATTTAGCGGTCTTACAGTTAGCCGAATATGGCGGGATAACAGTCAGATTGAGCCGGCTACCGTTCTACTCAAACTAGGAAAAACACCACTATAGGCCACGTGGTGATATGTTCATGTGCCACTTAAGTTACGTGATCCCGTGGCTGGTGTCTTGAGTCACGTTGTGACGCGTCTGGAGCTACAAAGACTGTCACGGTTATGTGGTTGATGCTAGTATGAGTCAGGCATTTTTGTGTTTGCTGCCATCATCACTCACGTGGTAACCTGCTTCATGCCACCTAGATTCTAGTGGTGACGTGGCTTACGCCAATAGGGGTCATTTTACCACGTGATCCGTAGTTATAGAAATGCCAGCGTTCAGCGAGATATTCATCGATTATTTTTTTTCGTGTAACGCTTAAACTGATAAATGAATATCTTCAAGGCCGTGAGCAGTTTTAGACATGTATAAAGTAGTTCAGCATTAACGTTTAACTGCCGTTTCTAATGAAATGTTAACACGTCCCAGAAAGCCAATACGTAAAAAGTCCATTAGCACATCTTACTTAATTGGTTACATTACCCGGACGGTTGTTTCCTCATCTAACGTCTTTCGAGCTTGATAGTTACAGGCTCAAAACGCAAATCGTGTAAAGCATATTTTTTAAAAATAAGCTTGAAACACTTTGCACGTGCGACACAGAAGCAGTTGCAAAATATATAATTGCAACTTTCCGAAATATTTACCTGAATATAAGGAAAATGCACTTACGCCTTTGCCAGCAGAGTCAATATTCATGCTGTGGCACGTGATTCCTAGGGGTCGCGATGCCTTGGATGCGTCTCTGTGGTTTATACTGTAGACGAGAGTGGCCAAGGACATTGAAGGAATCACCACAGTGTTCCGCAAATCCGCATTCAGTGCCGTCTTCACCACTTGCTCCTTCGTTCCCGTGTGCAGCAAAAAAAGATGTATTACAGAATCAAAACAAAGAAAGTAAATTCTCAATGTCAGGAATTAGCACGGCATAAACATTATGAAAATAAAAACGGGAATATAGGCGTCACTCTTCTATAGTGTTGTTCTGGTGCGTGTAGTTGAGGTTTCATTATACGTCTGGAGTTTAAATATCCAAGGTCTCACAGGAGGTCATGGAGTGACTTCAATGTCCTGCTTCACGAGCCTGGGCGAATTAATTATAAGGCCTCTGACACTGAAATTAATTACTCGCAAAAAGCGAAGTATGCAGGAGAGCTGGGTAAGTACCGTTATTAAGCTAAGACCCTGTCATTAGGAATAATATAATAACGGACAATAAAACACATCTGAACTATAATGTGTCATGTTGTCCGTTATTTTATGCTTCCTCGTCTGACGACGAAATTCTTCGCCGCTACTTGACTCGAAACTTCACTGAAATTCAAAATGCACCTGGTTTTGGGGTTCATAGTTTGTAATCAACACAAACCTATATTCGACTGAGAAAGTAATAAGAAATTTCGTCCGAAATCTTAAGCTAGTTGGCAAGCTACATCAAAAGTTTGCTCAATACACGATTTTTTTTCGGTCATGGCGGTCGACAGATTGGTCACCGCGTTCAATCGGTTTTGTCCTCCAAACCAACAAAACTTCTCGCCTGCACAACAGCGAAAGCTTAAAGCATCCCAGTGCCACGGCGTCGTTTTAAATATCGTATGAACGCATGAAGGTGTTCAACGACCAGTAATTGTTTTGCGTTACTGCTTCACGAAAGCGATGGCGGCGAGCCTCTTCAGGTGCCTGGTGCTGGAGGAGTCCAAGCACACTCATGTTCTGGCGGTCTCTCCAATGCTCCAGCCCTTGAGTACACTTCAATTCTAAGGCGCTAGAACATTGTAGTGCACGGTAATTTACGACTTAATAAATGTGTCGCAACGTAGAGTGTCGGGCCTTTGGAAGTGTGTCGTGGCTCATCTCCAGAACGTTGTGCTGTCGTCTTCTTAAGTTTCCGGGAAGCGTTATGGAGTGCGACATTGTAATGAAAGACGTCTATACCCTCAACCTATAGAGGAAACGTTTCTTCTTTGAACCCTGTATAAGCAAAACAGAAAACAAAGAGGCGAGTTCGTGTTTCAAAATAATGTCCCATTCATACAGTAGCATTCGAGCACGCTCGATTACCTAGGCTACGATTGACAGTCGTACAAGTAATGCATTACTAAGCGTGCTGCCAATCAATGTTATAACGGCTTACGTTCAGTTACTTTAGCGATACATATGGACATCTGTGCTTTCGGGGTGGCAACCAATTCTAGAATTCAAAGTCCGACGGCGATGACGCAAGTCGGGACCCTCACGCAGTGCTGCATGACAAACGAATAGATACATTTGAATCCAAACTGTTATATAAGCCAGCGACTTGTTAGTATTTTGTTAAGAAAGAAGATGGAAGGCACCAGTTCGGAGGCGCGAAAAAGCACATCACATTGCTTAGCTTTCTGATCACGCCGTGTCCTCTTACCAAGACACTGAATTGAGAATCATGGGCACGAATTTGCTTATGCAATGTGGAGGCTTTCAGAATCAGTTGATTGTGTTTGTACCAGAGCCTACGTCATGTTACAAGCAGCTGAGGAGCGGTCGGTGCCAGCGTAATTTTTTGTGCAATGAAGGATGACGACGAGCTTGGCGCATGAATCACTAGCAGTCGCCTGGCTTGTGACATTCGTCCTCCTCTGCACTGTAAGGAATGTCCCTGTATGAAGTGTGGCTGAACAACGTGTTCGACCGGAGGGACAAACAATTGCATCTTTCAATGTTTCCGTTCGCCTTCTTTATCCAACAGAACATAAAGTTTGCGAGGCGATCAATAAAACGGTGCCTCTCATGCCGTCCAGAGTGAAGAGAGCTCTTGGCGTACTCTCAGGTGCCTTCCACCAGGTTGGTGTGTTCACCAGTCTTCTAGTCAATAAAGTTTACACTTTTGTTAATATTGGGGTGCGTAAACCAAACTATAGCTCCTAGATTCTAATCTCAGGACTATCCTAACAATCAATGATAATTGCTGTTATATAACGTATTCATTCCGCACAAAGCCTCATTAGGGTTCCAGCATCAGGAGTATCAACAGGCACGAGGGAGCAACATTCGTTGTAGTGCTCTATGCAGCAGAGCATCTCTAGACCAGGCCGCAGCGCCCACAGTTGTACTGTCGTTATCCAAGCAAACCCTCATCGAGCTGTAAAATCACGCCGTTGGCACCAAACATCTCAGGATGCAAAATACAGCATTTACTGTGACCTCCCGACAATTGCTTGTCCAGTCAGTTACCTTCTTGCTTTCGACATCTGCCTCCTACTGAATGATACCACACGACGGGTTGTGCCACGACAAGTAGGCAAATATTGTGAGCTGAAGAAGCGTCTGGTGCTGTCTCTCGAAGTAGCAACAGCTTCCTATGGGGACTTCGCGTGGGGTCTGAACGTTTGACGGCTTCCTTTTTGACACCTTGCGAGTCACTCAAGCATTCCACAGCCACGCGAAACCGTCCTACGGCTCTCGCATGGAGTTTTGGGAACACCGGGGAGCTCGCAGTTCAAACAATAAGGTGTTCCTCCTACGCAATCCACAATTTTTCATATTCCGATGAGTGTGGACCATTTCAAACTCAGCGTCGAAATTCTCCAACAAGTCCAGGGAGTGATCCACACCGATCAGCAAAAAAGGCACTCTGGGTCGCTGTTTGTACCTACGTTTTATTCTATTAGACGGTGAGAGAGGTTCAGAGTGGATATTCTTGTTTTGACATTTATTTTTGTTTCATTTTCCCCATTAAAAAAATGCAGTTTTCGCGGCAGGAGTCTATAGCTCTGTAGTAAATACCATCCCTTTACTTTCAAATCTGAAAACCTCAGAAACACTGAGAAGTTGATTTGCCAAGATTCTATTAGTTGGGTGGGAGTGCAGTGTCAGTTATGTCACCGCGCTGATGGCTTGTGAGTGCATTTGCCAGTAATCGTTTTTGGTCGACAGATTTCTATGTGCCTCATGTTTTTATGGTGTTCATTGATTCAAGTGATTCGATTCTTTATTATTTTGTTACAGTCATGTTTCTTATTATACAATGTTATTTATTCGACCTGTTAATATAATTGTATATTTGACACTGTTGAGCTAAAGAGGAAGGCCAGCTGTTTTATGTATAACTTGTAAAAATATTACAGGCAGTATGGGCCCATTTTAATTACATATTGTTTTGACTCAAATACGATACACAAAAGAAAGTTTTGTAAATCAACGTAGAAATAATGGTGTGAACTTAAATAGCGAAATTGTAATTCAGAGCTCTTAAATGACAATGATTCGTCCAAATATTTCTTTTATAATTTTTCGGCGATTTAATATTATGCCCAGAGTTTACACAATCAATATTTTGCAAAAGAGTTGCTTTTATGATATTATGGACATAGCACTCAACTGCTGAAGAACAAACCGAAACACCAGCACGAAAGCTGATGACTGAAATCCTCGTGGCTACACGCAACCAAGGTTTTCTTCTTCGATTTTTCGGTTAGTAAAGCAAAGGATCAGTTGGAAGAAGCTACGGGTATTGTCTTAAGGCGTGATTGTTTCGCACTCACATCCCTCCAGCTCGATGTTCTGCTCTTAAAATCGATTGGCGGGTACCACGAACGGCAGTTGCCAAGTAGCGGCCTCACGTCCGTTGCAACGTTCGCCCGTCGTGCGCCACCATCACGTCGTCCAGCCCGCGGTACGTTACCTTATTGAGAATGACGTGCACATTTACTTGCTGTAATCTGTGCAGCAATTTTTTTCCATAAATGTATTTGCAGCTTTTCGGAGGCCATGAAAATTTGGTTTATATTCTCTCTATTTTTAATATTGACCGGGTATCTTAGGTGCCCCACGAATTTAAGTACATCTGGTACAACACATAGTTTGAACGCGAAGTGACCATTGAAAAGAGTGAACGCGACTGCAACCGGCCAATTTTTGACGGGCTGTTTTCTTAGAGGAAAGAAAACGAATTTTGAGCTGCAAATTGAGTTCCCGGTACTGATGATTCATATCCCAATAAAAGTCTCGGCGAGCATAAATATTCCGTCGGTTTACCTTGATTGCTAGTTGACGGTTTGAGGGACCCTATGACGTTGCAAAAGCAGGAGAAAGCAATCGATGCATTTAACTTCCCACCATTTCATTAATTACTTCAGTCACCATCAAATTTATTTATCTTAATTTTTGGAACTTTTAGTTAGGAGAACTCGGGTGATTAAAACAACAGTAAAAACGCATGTTGTCGTAGGTGCGCATCTGTTTATTTTTGAAGGCAGTACTGTTGTCTTCTGAAATACTCAAGTTCATCGTAAACACTATATTAAGAAACTTTTTTTTTAATAATGTATTCTAAGTTTTTGGTTTATTGCTGGAGCGCCATTTTGGAAGAGTTAACAATAAAACAATGTTGTTTGATTTTTCATTATTTTATACTTGTAAAGCAGCTAAACCGATAATGGATTTTTTAACCAATTAAAGCGCGACGAAAATTAAAGCCATATTCAATTTATAGACAAGCGTAAGAAAAATTTGACTTGAAGTAACTAGAGATAAAATATTAAGGTATCTTTGTAATAACAGTGGTGTGAGGTGGCCTAGTGGCCGCTGATAAAGAGGTGCGATCTATGAAACCCGTCACCTAAATTCAGAAGCTCCGCCTATGTCTCTTTTAAAACTCGGTGCCCAGACCCCTGCACGAAATCTCATCAAATTCCTGCACGTTTCACAGCTTACAGTTACAAATTATGGAACTTATTTCTTCGTTTTTTATTCACTCAAAATTTCAGTTAAAAGTGATTGACCGTGCAATTTGAATTTTATATTTCTATTTATTCTAGCATAATATGCTGAGATGAGAATTTTATAACCTTGGCGAAATGCTTCTATCACGTAAAACGTTTGACCTAGGGGAAGCAAATTAGTTTATACGTTGAATGTCGCTTTTGCATTGCAGATTCCTTTTCAGATATATTTATAAAGTTCAGTAACATGCCGGCTAAAAATGGCTGCTGGAAATAGTACTGTCCGTGGTCACAGGAAGCTGAAACACTTGTTTAAACAACCGATTTAGAGGTAAATTCCAGATTGTTTTTATCTCGGGAATGTGAATATCACGTTCGTTTTCCCCGAAGGTAAAACTAAACGCGAAAAAACACGGAAATATTCGCCCAGGCGTGACATCATACTAGGATCTTTGCGCCGCCAAGTGGGTGTCGCTCGTGTGGGCATCAGCGTCCAATTGCAAGGTTGCCAGAACAGCTTCAGTTTCCCTTCAAGATGGGATTTCGAAATTGATATAGCCAGTGCATGAGGTTGGGAGCTAATAATAAATAAGCCAATGATTGAACTCGAATGCAAATACTGGTTGTAGAACCAGCAACGAATGATGGTCCAGTGATGACTTACGTATTCACTGAGTTGTGTGTAACCTTCCCCGTTAAATTAAGAGCGAAACCGGTGAGTCGACTGTATGTGAGGCACATCTAAAGAAGCTCATCATGTTAAACTTAAATGTTGTGTGCGCCAGTAAAACGACTGTTCAGTATGGTTCACCTTAAGGCGCACATGGCTGCTGTGGTGAAAACGGTAACATTTGAGTCTTAGTATATATACTTTAAATACAATAAGGATGAATGACTGCCTCAAGGTAATGAAAATGAAATCAAAGTAATTTCATTACTTTGGAGAAAAAATTGTAATATAATATCTATTTTTAGTTGGCGATAATTTGTAATTAGGTTTAATTACATTTTTGCAGATTTTGGGAAAGTAATTAGTAATGTAATTTAATTACATTTTAAAGTAATTCTGCCATCTCTGCTTCACACCTATACCGTGTAGATTACTGGCGGGCGGGACCTCGACGAGCTCAGATTGGTCACTGGCCAATGCCCATGCCGTCATTGGTCACCGAGATGGAAGAGAGGGAACAAGCCCCGCCCTGCTTCACCGTGATTTGCCTGATTTGGCCCCACCCTCCTGCGCTGTGTATGGTCGCTGAACAAACATCAACGACTAATAACAGGTGTCGCAGGCGTCGAAGGCAGAGTAATGACGGGATCGATTGCCGGCGAAAGATTGACTTAGTGTCCAGGCAAACGGGAGGGCGTCTGGAACAATAGACCCTTTTCGAAATTCAGTCTGGCCACTTCGACCACTATAATCATCTGTGGAACGCCATCTGTGCCATACCAATGGCGGCTTTCAGTGACTGATAAATGAAGACGTTGAAGATTCTCCTAAGTGGACTATGCGAGGCCTGTACATTCGTGATTAGTACGATGCGACGTAGGAATGGAACACAAGAGCTATGTAATGGTTCATTTCTAACTCAGATTCAGTACATCTGTGGACGGCACACAATCAATCGGCTATAAGCTCGTTTCTTTAAAGCCCTTTGGTATATAGAATTTTAACGAGGCGTCTGTGTGGGTTGGAGCTTTGTTCACACTGCAGGTTCTTCGTCACCATCGAACTGAAAGGGATCAAGAAAGAACTACTACTTGAGCAATTGCTCTTTGCCGTGGACTTGCGAAAGTGACGGTGCCCGACAAAATACAAGTTCATTACCGCCATTGGTATGGCCAAACCTAAACTGCTATACGAGCCACCAGGTGGCACTGAATTTTAGAAAGGGTCTATTGGCGTAGAAGATTTGGCCTGTAGAAGATTCGGACCTTGAACAAGCAAGATTCTTCTCCGAATTTACCAGAACGCGACATCTACAGAAATAATGAAAAGGCAAGTCCACTCCCAGGAAACAAACTCCAGCCCTTCTCGTGGTAGCAATGCACGACAACCGTTCGGCCACGGAGCCTCTTGCTTTAAGACGCGTGTGGCATTAATCTCCACATTAAGATGAGCACCGTCTCGATGCTATATGCGAAACACAAAACAAACCAAACCAGACTAAAATTTAGAAACTACGAAGGTTGGTAAAACAATGGTATATCGACCGTAGTACGGGATCACAACTTACAGTCCCATCGAGTGTAGCACGGCTCGAGGCGCATAATGTGGATGACCTCAGGTCGTGGTGGGCGGCGTAATGAGGTTCTTGTTCCGACAGGTTCACCTCGTAGTTTAAATTTTCAATGCACCAGAGAACTTTGTAGGGTCCAAAGTAGTGATTCAGGAGTTTCTCGATTAGACCGCGTGATCGTATAGGGGTCCAGACCCACGCATGGTCTTCCGACTTGAACCGAACGCCCATCAGACCAAGGTTGTTGTGGATATCAATGACAAGCCGTATCCTGAATCAAAAGTGTGGCGAGTTGTCGGACCTCTTCTGCCCGTTGAGCATTACCATGGGCGTTGTCGCTACCGTTGTGACCAGGTTCATGTAGAGACATCGATTTGAGCGTTGCCATCACCTTTTCGCAAAGCACCAGCTGAAACAGTGTCTATGAGGTCTCTTGCACCACCGTGTTGGTAAAAAAACGTTACGTCTGGTAACACTTCGTCCCACGTATTGTGTTCTACGTCGACATACGTGAAGGTTATATCGACGATAGATTTTTTAGCAGTTTTGTTAGTCCATTGGCCTGGGGATGGTACACGGTGGTTGGACGGTGTCTGATGTTACTGACATCATTGATATTTTACACCAGCTGGATGATGAACAACAATTTACGGTCACTAATGAGGATTTCTGAAGCGCCGTGCCGGATGGCTACTAACTTGATGAAGAAATCGTTGACTTCATCAGCCATACCTGATGGAAGGATTTTTTTGTCTCGGAGCTCCATGAGAGATAATCGGTCGTGAAGATCATCCATCAGATTTCTTCCGTGGATGGTGGGAACGGCCCAAATAAATCCATTACGATTTTTTGAATTGAGGCTGATGGCGCCGCAATAGTCTGAAGAAGTCGTGCAAGTCTCATTGTGAAGAAACTGTCGTCGCAAGTTTGGGCCAGTTGTACTTGTCGCGAATCCTGGTAAAAGTCCTCTGCAGCAAGGGTGTCCTGCGGTAAGGTCAGTGTGGCAGGCTTCAAATATATTGTTTTTAGAAGACGGAAGGAACCACTAACCTGCACCTTCTTGCTGTCTCTACATTTTTTTTCTGCGGCACACCTTGTCGGTGTTGTGAAAAGCTCCGCGTGAAACGTTTCGCCCGTCCTGCCCGACCACCAAAGGTGCACGACTTGGACTGACGTCACCAGGTGCCTAAGGTCGGCTGTGCCTGGAAGCAAGGCGAGAGGCGCCATGAGGTCGCCAAGTTTCTATTGTACAAAAGGGCGATGTAGCCTCCAAAGGAAGCTTATTGAGGTGACAGATAACGTGTCGACAGGGGACGTAATTACCACTCGGACCCTTGTCACCTCGACAGTTTTGGGACGCTCCTGGACAAAGAGGGGGCTCTGGCCCGTCCTCTAGCTTCGACAGTTCATGGGTTATTTTCTCACTGCACGAAAGCCAAGACTCCAGCATTTTCGGAGAATAATGGTTTTGTCTTCATCCGGGCTTCAGTGTCACCGTGTAACGCCAAGATTGACCGGTGACACAGCGACCAAAGACGTCTGGTCAACAGGTGTGCGCAACGCAAGTGGCGGTAGGTGAGGGAGAGGTGAGGTTTGTGCCTGGATATTGTCACCAATGCAGAGGAGAGGAAACAAAGAACCACTGAAGAAACTGTAACAATTAATATGGCAAACTTGTTAAAGAAAAACAGAAGAGAAAAACAGGTTGTCGCGGGCGTCGAAGTTGGCGGAACAGCAGAATTGGACTTTAGGGCCAGACTGACCGCGGCTTGCCATGCGGAGCCCTTTTGTATAAGCGTGGGCTTCTAAACCCGTCGGCGTAGAACGTTCGGCGTGTAGAACATTCTAACTTTGAATCAGCAACACGGTTCTGAAATTTAGCAGAATATATTACACGGGAGTCAACGAATATGTGTACCCGGAGCCAGGCATCGAACCTTGGCTTTTGTGCGGAAGGCAATCGCGATAAGCTCTGCGGTCTGCATTATTTCCGCTTTTAAAAATTGTGCATCGTACCGATATATCACGAGATGAAAACACAAACTCTCAACAAAAGGACAGCAGAATCACAAACCACAGTTCACAGTTTCCGCTTTGACGAGAGTCCAAAGTTCTATCGTTCCTATTACGGCTTGAGTCGGACGACGTGCACTACCTAGGGGCGTGGCTGGCGTCTTGCAGATGGGCGCGTTTCGTTGGAAAGAGCTTCGTAGTTAAGATCGCCGAGGCGTCGGATGATCTTGTAGGGTATGAAATAGTGTTTTAAAAGCTCCTCGTTGAGACGGCGGCCCCGTGTCGGTTTCGAAACCCATACCCGGTATCCGGGTCGAAAGTGGACGTCCCGACAGTGGAAGGTTATGTGGCGTGCGTCGACTCGCTGTTGGTCTTGAATCTTGATTCTTGCCAGTTGACGAGCTTTCTCCGCGCGTTGAGAGATCAGTTGAGCGTCGTCGTTGCATCGTCGGTTGGTACATGACGTAGCATGGCGTCGAACATCGTGGTAACCGTCTGGCCGTGTACAGTCCAAAAGGCGTGATTCCCGTGTTTTCTTGAACCGCTGTCTTGTACGCGAACGTAACGTGCGGAAACACCTCATCCCACGTCTTGCGCATCACGTCGACGTACATAAAGATCATGTCGATGATTGGCTTGTTGAACATCTCTGTTAGCTCGTTTGTCTCCGGATGATAATCGATGGTTTGGCGATGGCTGGTGTGACTGAGCCAGAATAACCTCTTTAGTCAGCTGTGCCTTGAAGGCTGACTCTCGATCTGTGATGATCACTTCAGGTGCGCCGTGTATGAAGGAGAATGGATTCGACGAGAAACTTGGTGACTTCAACCGTTGTTGCCGATGGAAGGGCTTTCGTCTTTGGCGTATTGTGTAAAATATTCAGTCGCAACAATAATCTACCGGTTTCCTTGCACTCATGTTGGGAACAGCCCAAGTAAATTAATTCTGACCTGCTGAAAGAGTGTAGTCGGGGCAGATATTGGCTCCAGAAGTCCTGCTGGCTTTGTCGGAGGCTTCTTATGTCGCAGGTGCTCATTGCACGACCGTTATGTACACACGGGCGGTTTTCGAGAGTCTCGGCCAGCTGTACTTGTTACAAGTCCGGGGGTGCGTTCTGCTGTAGCCAAGGTGTCTAGCCTGCCGGTCGTCGTGGCATGCTTGACAAATTTCTTATCGCCAGTGCTGGCAGGAACATCCATCTGCCAGGCAGACGCTTTTGGCTCCCAAGCGTTTATTAAAGAGCACGCCTCGCCGCAAAGCGAAGCTGAAAAGTCCTGGAACAAGACTGATATTTCAGCAATTGCAGCTGAGTCTGGGAGTTCCTCGGCGTGTCCCACAGCGCTAGGA
>JAZHYW010048314.1:0-13476 GCA_037355805.1 Ixodes ricinus | reverse complement strand
AACGGCCGCTGGTTCAGTTACGTATTGCTGGATCGGTGACCGAGCGTGTGGCTACAGCGTAGCTCGATTGCAGCACGTGGAACGAAAGCTGGCGCTGAAGAATCCAGGAATCCTGGGCCCGGCTTGCTAGAATCAGCGTCTCAGCTGAGACTGGGTGAAAGAAAGCACTGCCAAAGCCAGCGCACGAGCGAGCGGGACTCAAGTTGCGTCTCAAGACGCTCGCGCGCCCAGCCTTTGCAGTGCTTTCTTTCTCCAATCTCGCTGGAACGCTGTTCTAGCCAAGCCGCTGTTTCAAATCCCCATCCCTACCCGTTTCGATTTGGATGAGCATCGTACCGGCATTCGGTTGTGTATGTGCACTACTGCGTGACGCACAATAAGGACCTTAGGCTAGCAGTGTCACTGCATTGGCTACATTTTTTATCTACAATGTAAACTTCTGCCGCCATACCTGAAAGGCAGACGTATACCTTGCGCTATGTAAGCTACAAGTGTTTATTTTTTTTTTTTTGAACATGATGCAATATTACGATGACTAATTCAGTACCCCGAACGATCTGCAGAAATCAAGTTAGAACACAACCTGCGGTTTCTTTTTTATATTCTGCAATATCCAAAGAAGTAGCAGAGGTGATGTAGGCAATTAGGTACAACGCCAGCTGTTTGCCGAAAATAAACGGAAACTAAATGCCACATATGTGAGCGACACGCTACACGTAAACTTATTCAATAGCTTTTTGTTTGCTTGAGCACTCCGTATTGCTGTGGCAATGTAGACAAGCGGAAATAACAAATTTATTGACAAATTTAATGTGAAACGCATCTTCTCTGCTTAGTAATTATCCCGTACGAAAATGTCAGATATGGCCCTGATATATGTTATATACGGCCATATATGATAATATAAGTAGTTAGGTCGGGAAATATACCGCTATATATGGGAGCGAGATACGCCCAGATATCGCCGTATAAGTGGGCAAATACTGCCAGATGCGGCCGTATAAGTGCGTAAATACGGCCATATCTCGCCATATACGCTTGCAAATATTGCCCCTCATAATGATATATAGGCCCGTTTCAGTCGTGCAAGCGTAAGTCATATGTACTCGCCAAGACAAGTTGATTGATCTAGATTGCATGAGTCTCATATAATTGGTTAATTCTTGTTAACATCGTTAAAGTGAAGTTATTCCAGGTATTTGGACCAATTAACCAATTGCGCATTTTGAAGATTGAAAGACAAATTAAATTTGGTTGTATGTTTGACGTGTGACATTATGACGAAGTGCATAAGATCGGAAAGCGAGTTAATCAAATAATGGATTTGAGATCGCAGCTCTTAGGCGCCCGTATACGAGTTAAGCGGTTTCGGCGTCGCCATCGACGCTAAACTCGCCCTTAAATTTAGCGAGAAATTGAATTGGTACTTATGTCGCTTGACGTCAATTTTCCCGCTAAATCTAGCAGTGAAACTAATTTTGTTCGTGTTTCCCCGCTAAATTGAGTGGGAAACACGAAACGTTAGCTTACTGAAGATGCAAGACGCTACTTCGTCGTCCCAAATCACTTTTCCTTCAAACGCCTGCGAAGCCGTTGCGCCCTACGCAGCATCTTTCAAAAACCGTTCGCGCAGCATCGTAACCATCCGCTTGCGAGCGTCTGCGATTCATCGTGTGTTGAAAGTCGGAAGAGGTGCTGTCCGTGGTGTCTTTTATGTGCAACTCTTTCGTGAAAAAAATTTGAAATTCAGAAACGCGAACCTAACAGTGTACACATAATTTTAAATTTATTGGTAAAAATATATATCCATATTTATTTATTTATTTATTTGTGGACATTGTGCGCAAAAAAAATAGTCGTGCTTATTTCTTCATTTAAAATTATGATGTGGGTTATACGGCGTAAAACATAAGTATCTTCAAACTCGCATCGTTTTGGGTCATTTTCGAGATAGACAGCTTCTTTGGAAGTTCAAAAGTTGGTCTTCATAGAGCTGTATGTCCACTCAGTATTGACAGCAGGGTGAGACGCTATGCATGTTTTAGGCCAATCGTGTCTCCGGTTAGGGCCACGTGATTACAGTTTAGAAGCTGGGGATGAAGCAGAACGCCGCACCTGCCTGGAGCCCAAGGCCACACATAGCATTCACTGCACTATCAACGTTGGCTACAAGTGACAAATTCGCACGTTGATGCCCCATAAGATAAGCCTTTTGTTTGTGCACTTCCGTTTTGGCCTTGCTTTCTCTCCTTTTCTCTCTCTCCCTAAGCTGAAAGCGTGATAGAAGGTGCGTGGTTACGTGGTTTGATGGATGACGTTGACAATATCGGAATGCGTTCGGCCGGATCCAGTTTTGTGTGGTTTGCACCCTGCGTGACTGCTGCGAATTTCAGCTTCTGCAAGCGATTTCTTCCAAGAAGTCCAAGAATTATTTGTGATGCGTTTAGTGCTCGGTTCTACAAATGGCAGCTTGTGCTACATCGTGTTGAATCTTCACGGACACCTTCCTTTTCGTTTTTGTGTTTGAGTGGTTATTCCGCCGTGACCGTGTCGACATCTATCTCGGATTACCTTTCAAGTCCCGTCTCGTCAACGTAAGTGGGCTGCAACCTACTTCGCGACAATAGATCGTTTTCCTAAAGGTACTCTTCCAGATTACCTCTAGAATTAGGCCGTGTCTATGTCCTGGCAGCCGGGAGAATAATTGTGCAGAATGTTTCGGCATTGGTGCGATTGCGCTACAAGCAGAAAGTTACGATATGCCGCCGAAAAAGTTTTGACGTGTCGCCAAAAAGAACAACAACAACAAAGAATCTTAATTGCGTGTTCTAAAATTTGACGAGCGGCTTTACGAGTCGCTTGTAGAAAGATTGTTACGATTTTGCGAAATACTGGTAAACAACGCTAGGTTACCGTTATAATCTAAACCCTGAGATAAGGATAAATCAAATAACGTACAACTCTCATTGACTCAGGGTTTATATTATGATGTTTCCTAACCGGCTTGCCTACATACTTTCGCTCCTTGCAAAGGTTACCGTCTCGCAGACGGCACAAACCGATCCCCTAACGGCGGCGTCTCGGCTAGCTTGCACACGGGGCCGCCGCCGCTCGATCGCCGTCTGGCCTGGCTCGCGGCGCGACGATCGCTCGAAGCGGGGAAACGGCGTTATGTAACGAAAGGCAAAGGGCATCTACACCACGAATGGGCAAAAGCCGATGCAAAGGTGTTCGCGAACGTAAACAACGGTAGAAAAGTGCAGTTGCTCGCCGCTATGAGATGCGTGCTGCAAACTCGGTAATCCGCGGACGTATCCCTCTCCTACCGCTCGTACTTTCTCTAACTTGACGGACACTCTGTGTCGCGGTTCATGCCGACGAAACGATCGTACGATCGTCGGGATACCGGGTAATTGCTACAGCCGAGCGCAGCACAGTTTACCATTGCTCTCGTTGTGCAGGGTCGAAAAGTCAACCACCAGCATGGTGGATACCGGTGTTCGACGTCATGTGCAATGCCTGAATACCGTTTTTTTTTTATTCTTGCAGATTTGTTTTAAAAGAAGCCGTGAGAACTACACTTATGCGGTTTGTGCGAGTGAGTTATACGCCCAGGTGGACCTTGTATAGTTTGCTAATCTTTGCGATAAGTCGGCTAATTAATTAAAATTCACTGATTTACTTTTAATTAGTGGAAATAGACATATGGTTTCAATTAGAAACTTGCTGAGCGTCGTCCAAAACCCATAAATCAGTAATTTTTAGAAAGACTTTGAGCGCGTGTGAAGCGCAGTAGTGCGCTGAAGTTACCACTCGTGGACCAGGTACAAGGCTGTGGCTAGATAAGAGAGAGAGAGAATAAAACTTTATTGTCCCAGTACTAGAAGAGACGGAGAAATTGCGCGGGCGCCTGACCGAAACCGCTGGCCTTGTACCTGCTCCGCGAGTGGTAACTTTCTCACGCGTTGAAAGTCTTTCTGAAAATGACTTTTAGAAATTTTGGACGACGTTCAGCAAGTTTCTAATTGGAACCATATGTCTATTTTCACTAATTTAAAAATTAAGTTGTGAATTCCATCATCAGACCGATTTTAGAATGCGTTTTTAGGGATTGTGGACGACGTTCAGCAAGTTTCTAATTGGAACCATATGTCTATTTTCACTAATTAAAAAAAATTAAGTAGTGAATTTCATCATCAGACCGTATTTAGAATGCGTTTGCGTCTTCAGAAACCCACCTCAGAGTAATCCCCGACCTAAGTTAGGGAATGTTAAAGATCAGGTACAAAGGTCTGTGCGAAGCCACCACAGCCCAACAGTAGTTGGTCAATTATCTCTCTGAAGCATAGAAGAAAGTTTCAAATTTATGAAACTTATGAGACTAACTGTGAAACAAGGTCTGTACACCCCACTACATAGTTATAAAATATTTTTTTCTAAAAAAAGTATGGAACAATTTTGTTATATTGTACGCACCGAAGTCCTATAGAAAATCGTGGACAGAATTTTCACCAGAGCGTCCCGACTAAATCGGCGTCGGTTCGTACAACCGCGGTCGGCGAATAGACGGAGGCCTGGCATTCCCAACGCCCGCGAAAGCGTTTCTAACATCTGCCGTCATGGGAGCACGAGCTCAC
Source organism: Ixodes ricinus (assembly GCA_037355805.1). Lineage (NCBI taxonomy): Eukaryota > Metazoa > Arthropoda > Arachnida > Ixodida > Ixodidae > Ixodes > Ixodes ricinus. Next base: position 8,839 of record JAZHYW010048314.1, on the reverse strand, counting down.
CGACGTCTCTCACGTCCGCGCCGGAGCTGGAACCCCAGACTCCGACAGCGCTTGGGAGTCCGTGGTTCCGATCACCGGAACACGCTCCGGTGGTGTCCGACACTCGCTGAGCCTCGCTCTTTGGCGAAGCGCTAACTTTCGTGGCCACGCTCGACCTCGTATCGATGGGCAGCATTTTGTCTCACGAGAATGCGCGTTCAGCGAGTAAGGTGCGCCGTTCCCTTAAATGGTCGAGGAAGGCGTCGAGTGCGAACTTCAGACTACCAAAAGCGAGGGCCAGCTGATCGGGTTCCGCAGGCGTCCACATAGCAAACGCCCAATCAGGCCCCGCCCCGACCGCCACGTAGGCGATATAACACAGCAAAAGGTACGAAGGGCTTTACTGTCTCGCAGTTGACGCTGGAGGTAGCGCCTTGACCCTTCGCCGTTCCGTCAATTCCGTGCACACCATCCTCGAGCTCGCCGCCCGATCACTGCCCCATGCCGTCCTCGTCTTCACTTTCCTTCGACCCCCATGGGGCCATGTCTGGCCCTTTGTGGACGCGATCTCTGCAGAATTTACAAAAAAATCAGTTGATATAAAACTTGACGCTAGACATTGATATTTGATTTAAATGTCACATTTGACGTGAACTCATCGGGGCGTAGAAATATTTACTATCAGATTGTTAATCCAGACGAATGTCCTTTTTATTAAAAACCTAATTCACAAAGTGCCTAAATTACTTTCTATAATCGGTCATTCTCTTTTTTGCTTACAAATATTAAGGTTAAAGTTTATCGCGCTTTGTATTGCTCCCAAATCCACTATTGCCATTTGATATTGGAGGCCACGTCTAAAAGTAATAAAATTAGATTAATGATTTTTCGAAACAAACGGCTGCATCTCACTGTAAATGTTTCTTACAATATTCATATCGAACCAATATTTTGTGGCAACTATATCATGATAATGTGTTGTGTTCTTTTTTATTTTCAAGCGCGGAGTGTGTGTGTGTTTTTTTATCGGATCTCTCATACGGGACCAAATCCAAACCTGCCATGAATATCTCATTCAAGGAAGTCTGGTACATTCCTATCTTCCGCAGCAATTATGCGCTTCGATTCCTTATTCAGAGCCTACGTATACTGTTTAACGACTTCATTATAAACCGCATTGATATTCGCGGTATAACCATAAAATAATTTGCGCTTATATTGTTAAGGTAAAGAGTGAGGTTGCATTTATATTATCATACTACGCCCTGTAGATGCAGAGGTACCGGACCCAGTCAAGCTTTCCACTGGAAGGCCTTGTCCAGTGTCGTCAGTACACGTTTGCTGTTGAAATAAAGTTCGAGATTAATGCGCCAACTTAACGTTGTTTTCTCCTGTCAGCGTTAGGCTTCCATCTCTTAGTTTTCGATCTAAGCCCATTGTTATCTGCTCTGTGTGACATGTTTCAATTTACTTTCAGTGGCAGTGCCCGTTGAAAACATGAAAGTATATCCAGCGATTCTCAGTGAACGAGGTTCCACGGAGAAAATATTATTGAAGATTCGGGAGGACCTTGTGCTAAACCTCGAAAGGTGTTTCGTTTTCTCGAACACTTTCCAGCTCATAACACATACTGGGGAGTCTAAAATCACCCACCAGGTGAGTAGAGTTCCTATTTCAATTTGGTATTCAGGTAAGGGTATAATGACGCATACTCTGTTTATCCTTACATAAGTTTCGCGCTCTACGCGGAATATTTTAGGGTACGAAAGGATTCTGAGCTCTGTTCGCCGTCACGTGCTTCCCACAATACCTTCATGCCCCGTAAGAAACTTTCCTTAACACTTAATGATGTCTGGCCAGGGGTGGGTATAAGAACCCAGGGAACCTGGGTGCAATCACCACCCCTGCCTATTTTGATCTAGATAGGTATCGTATCGGCGTGCGGTCGTGTTTTGCTACTTCTCGATTTGGGCTAAAGATCCCCAGACTAGCATTCGTACTGCGCTAGCTAAATTCCTTACCTACAGCATAAACCAGCATCGCCATACCTCAAGGCAGTTCAACCGTGCTTTTTCCAAACACAAATGTCTAATTTAGCTTCTTGGATCCAGATTATATCTCAATATTTGTTTTCATTAACGCCTATTAGTCAAGACGCTCGTTAAACACCATGTATCACGCGTCACGCAGTAAAACATGTCTCTGTGCCTATTTCCATGTACAGATGGGGGTGTGCGTCTAGTAAATGACATCGAAACTAATGCAATATTACCGGTAGAATCCGAACTACACAGGGTACATGAACATAGCGTTTAGTTAAATCCCTTCACCTGCGTTGATTGTGGTTCCATTGTTTTGGTCTTGTGTTTGCTCGATTTGCCGCGATCTTAGTAACTGGTTTTCGAGAATCACGGGGTAGTAGGCACTTGAGAGGTTCCGCTTTTGATGTTACACTTATTCTGAAACGAACCAGTCGAAGTTAGCATTCACAAAAAGGAATGTTTTCCACAGTGTAAGAAACAGTTTTCCCTGTAATCTTGGCTACTAAGTATTTATTGCAGCAATACCTAATAAGGTTCTTAATGATGATAATGGAATTACATGTTAATAAGATTGCTATTTTTTGTTCTTGAAATATTTGCGTTTTACAAAGACATTCTTTTCTTCATTCACGTTATTCAGGTGAATGCATCAGACATAGAAGGAAACCTGTATCATGATACAGAGAAAGACGCTGCTATCATGATAACTGATGATGATGGCGAGCTTCGCGTCGTAAGTTGGTCTCAAATATCTTCATATCCTTGTTAAGTCGGTTACACAAGAAACCATTTTATAAGTATATTTCTAACTTTTAGACTTGTTACCTTGTTTTGAAATATTAGCTAGGTAAAAGAATATTATTTTCACATATGCACTGCTAGGGTAGGTATACGGATTCCTAGCATTCACATTCAAAAGGGTGCTTATAGTAATACCCTTCCGTATTAATCATTTGAGAAGACAGTTAATGTGCAGGTGAGTTGTAATCCTAGCGTTCAGATTCAAAATAATGTTAATGCATATTGATATCCTTGAATGATATTGACAAGGAGTTTAGTTAAAGGGACCATGAAATGACCTTCTTACCTTTGTCAGATAACTTTTACATTAAACCTTCAATGTTCACTGAACGCCGAACAAAAATCCATTTTCGTTTCGGTTTCTTAACTTCTACACGAAAAATTATTGAAATATCGAGTTTTTCTTTATCTCTGACTCACTGCAAAACAAGCTGTGGCGTAATTTTGACGGTCGTGACGTACTATGGCACTGGGCAGTAGGACAATGGGAGCGTTAGCGGCGAGCTGGCGGTGTGCCGGTAGGTTTTACCACAGGGTTTGACTGCGCTGATGGCGCCGATGACACCGACATACTTTCTGAATCGGCGCCTCTCATCACCGTGATAGCCATGGACACATTGCAGCTGAGCGAAATTCAATTAGATATGTTGCGCTACAGCGACAGCATGGGACTGGTCCCATACGGCGGTAAGAAGCGCAGCAGGTCGTCAGCATGACAGCCGCTTCTCCGCATAGGTCAGCCGTTTCCGCGCTATCTATATAAAAAAAGAAGGGAACGCGCGGTCACTCATTGGCGTAGCAAAAATGCACAGAGTTTTCTATTGGCTCAAGCTTTATTAACTTTATTTTGTCAGGATAGGCTCGCAGGGCAGAGTGGAGAAAAAATGGAATAAAAAAGATGCAGTACGCCGTTTTGGACGATCACGCCTTCACTGATAGTGCAAGTCTCGCCACACGCCTTTTCTACGATTGCGAAAGACGGTGTAATCTTAGCAGCGATATAGCAACGTATAATTTGATTTCGTGATCACATAGACGTTGCGAGAGTTCAGGAATGCACTCACTTTTTCTCGGGTAATGAAAACGCATCAAAATTCGAATCCTTCATACACGCCTTTAAAAACAGTTATTTTTTCTCTCTTTTTTTGTGTGTTTTGGTTTTCTTTTACACCTTTTACGACATGCGGTGAATGATATTCGATTTCAAAGTCGTCTCATGGTCCCTCAAACATCTTGCGAATTCCATTAACAAGATGTTAAGAAATCTGAGTGTAATTAACTATACTGTTCCTGTTGATGCACATTTAATTCGAGTGAAACTATATTTTATTGGCTGAAGTTTTGGAAATTTCAACGTGATAGGAATTTAATAAGGACTTATTCGGGTCGGGAATACCGAGAGAAAGCGAGTGCAGTTGTTGAAACACTGGTACAAAGTTACAGCTCAAATAGAGATTTCAACTATAAGCATGCTCCTTGCAGAAGTAGATTACGGACACGTTTTCTTGACTGGAGTTTGCTTTTAATTACACAATTACTTGATGGGAATGCAAAAAGCTGCTATGTACAGTCTTCAAAAATACCCCAGAATCCGGCTGAAGACATAGTAAAAATAACAAGAAAAACCCGTTGACATAACAAAAGGAACAGTTTCATTATGCATTTCGCAACCCTATATGCCAGGGATCGTCAGTAAAAGAAAGAGCGAAGCTCTTTGCTCTTTACTTGTGGCTGACAATGTCTCACGTAAGTAAAAGCAATAATATTATAAAAAACATGCATGACATAACAAGAAAACAACATAAATAAGCGTTTCATCTCACGCAAGTGAGGCGAAACGTTTTCTTATAGTGTTTCTCTTATGTCAGAATCTTTTCTTATTACTTTCATCGCTACAGTCTTCAGAGCTGCACAATTCATACTGATTGGAACGTTCTGTTTGAGTGGATGACGTATGTTAATTGCTTAGGAAGAGGTATTGGGTGACACCTTGCGGATAAGACCATCACCTGTCTCTGGGCGGAATGCAGATGGACACATAGCCCACGAAATATTCCATGTTTCATTGCGACATCCGGGAGGTAAATATTTCCAGCACCTTCCCGCGCCCTGCTATAGAAAACATACACCTTGTTCTGTCTTTTTTACTTTGTGCTGTCCTACTTCTTTTTGGTCTTTGTTGTCTTCGGCGCTTTTATATTTTTTAAACATGCACTCATTTGAAACCGTTTCTTTTTATTGTTGGGAAATTATACATAAATTTACGCCGAATATTGCCTGAATCAATTTTTTGAAAGAAATGTGCACAAACATTTTTATACAGAACGTTTTTTTAAGGCTTTACAGGTTCTTTTACAATATCAGTGGAAGCTTCACTAAGGCTGTCTGTGCAAGCGAGTTGTATGACCAGTGGGACATAATATAGGGGGATAACCTCAAGATCAGCCGGTTAATGAACCAAATCTGTTTATTTTCTTTTTTTCGTTTTAAAGGTAAAGTCTCTTAGTGAAAAAGCCATTTGTATAAGAAATTTCTTGTGTCCAATAAACACGTGAATCATACAAGATACATCAGAACATACAAAAACCATATAAGAACTATATAGGAACTATATAAGATATATAAGAACATACATAAACCATATAAGAAGCTTATAGAAACTTCTCACAAGTTTCTTATACGGTTCTTATATGTTCTCTTATATGGTTCTTATATGTTCTTATATATATTGTATGATTCATGTATTTATTGGACATAGAAATTTCTCATACCAATTAGATTTTTCAATAGGGGTATGCTTCGAATAAGAGACTTGCTGAGCGTCAACAAAACCACTAAATAAGTAAATGTTTGAAAAGTGTGGGGTGCGTGGGACGGGCGGTGGTGCTCTAAAGTTACAAGTCGTGCAACAGGCCCAAGGCTAGTGGGGCGAAAACGCTCCCGCGAGGTTGTTCAGCCCCTTATCGTTCGCGTTTCTGCATCGGCAGCATAGCGCACAATATTCGCACGAGTTGCAGCTTTAGTCATAAATAAACCATGTCAGAATATTTTAGTGATATTAGTACTGCTTAAAAATGCAGCTTAAAAATGTCAGAGCTGTCCCAGCTCGGACATTTTTAAGCTGTCTCGTACGGTGATGAACAGATCTGGTCAAAGTTAACGCACACGTCCAATTCCATATTCTTCGTTGGATTTTTACGTTGTTTGTTCCAAATCTGTTAAGCTGGCATAGAATATACTAGCCCCTTTGCCAATGTGAGGCCCCAACTGGGGTATAAAACGTGGCTAGTCACCACAAGACTGAATTAATAACTTTCGAAAATGCGGCGCTGTGTCGATTCTGCCATGTGCATCGTGCAGTCTTTTTCTGTTTATTTTATTTTCTTTTTAGTTCCTTCCGTTTGCAACTTCTCGCTCAATATATCTTTAAATTTCTGCCATTCTCGAAACATTTTTAGTGACTCTTCTTGCGTTTTCATGTTTAGGAGACGACGCGGTTGATACCCGAGATGCCAGCACTTCCCGGAACACGTTTATCACAACTCAGTCAAAATCTCGCCCCGGTAAGACCAATATTGCCAAGCACAAATGATGGAGATTTCCATCGCAAACGTCACTGCCAACGTTTTTGTTTTGTTCGGTCAAGCGTCTCATACAGGCCCAGAGTACGATACAGAAGTTAGTGGGAAATTTGAACGCAGGATACGGGAACTTTACGGAAAAAAATACAGTAAGCTTGATCACGCTGACGAATGCCGGGGAGCAGAAAATGTTTGTGATTGAGCTGGGATTGTGCAAGGCGTGTGATATCACGATGTCGAGGTCGCACGAGGTCATGGTGTCACGGGACATCGCGGTGTCATTTCATGTCATGGTGTCGCGGGACATCACGTGATATACTGGCGTCACTATGATCACGTGATGTCTGAGACTCGGACATCAAAGAATCACGTCATATCACATGACATCTTGATGTCATAAAGGACTGTGACATCGTGACGCTACAGGCTCACGTGACTTCGCGACCCTTCATGACGGTTCTTTTTGATGGTTTTTCGTGACCATTTTTGGTGACGGTTCTTCACGGCTGTGTTTTGCGACGGTTTCTTGTGAAAATTTTCTTTTAGGATTTCGCGATCAGACAATTTTGTGGTAAAAAGTAACTGAAACAGCAACTAAAACAACAGTAACAACAAATATGGGTTTCTACGGAAGTAGTCTTAAGGCCTGTTCACACATACAGCGGAGCGCTAAGTTAGCGCTACGTGAGCGCTCCAAGGAGCGCTCATGTGGCGCTTCCTGGCGCGTGACTTCGTTCTAATATAGCGCGCGAGTAGCGCTTTGTTGCGCTCCAGTAGCGCCTTGTTAGCGCTCAGTAGCGCCTTGTTAGCGCTCCAGTAGCGCCTTGTTAGCGCTTCAGTAGCGCCGTGTTAGCGCTTCAGTAGCGCTTCTTGTACCGCGGTGCCGCGGATTAGCGCGTGCACTGCGGTTCCGGTTCCTGTGGTTGGGTGTGCATCAGCAGCACAATGGGGGACATACATGTGGGATGCTGAAATAGAAACGCGACGAATGCTGTTACATACGCGATTAGTGAATATGTGTGTGGACAGCTTAACACACATAAGAGCCTTCTGGGTGCGCGAAATCTTTCGCCACCGAGATACCGACGGGTACCCGGCGAACCTTGTTCCTAGGCTGAGGGACCGACACAGAGCTCTTTCGAAGGCGATTATTTTTAACTGCGCATCTTTGAAACAAGGGTCACGCATATCGAATAGAAAGCGATGAGGTCATACCCAATCAATTAGTCGCTCAGAGTCCATGACTCTGGATTGTCTGCCCAACCCTTTGCTTGGAAAGCGGCCCTTTTACTTCCTCTTCATTCAATGCGAAGGCAAAAACAACAACGAAGAAATCGCCCTGCACGCGCTGTTCCGCAGCAGCAAGCACGGCACAAGGACCGTGGAGCGCTAACAAAGCACTTCTGTAGCGCTACTGGAGCGCTATACTTCGTCTCAGCTTGGGTCCAGACGCAGCCGATGCTACAAGCGCGAGCTCCGGGCTTTCAGCGTCCCTGCCAAGCACGCGCGCTCGTGCAGTGCAAGCACTGTTCAGGGCCACATGCTCGCGCTCGTAGCATCGGCTGCGTCTGGACCCAAGCTGAAACGAAGTATAACAAAGCCGCTTCTGAAGCGCTAACAGAGCGCTACTGAAGCGCTAACCGAGCGCTACATCACGCGCTGGGAAGCGCCACGCAGGCGCTCCTTCGAGCGCTCACGTAGCGCTAACTATCGCGCTCCGCTGTATGTGTGAACCGGCCTTTATACGCACTGTTTGTAAAAAATGAACCCACAAACCCAGTCGTCTACGTTATTCCCTCTCATCGCGCTGTTCTGAAAGCAGATGTGTCGGCCATTGTGGCGATCGAGGATGGGCGTGGCTCGGTATATTCGCGCTCTTTGCATTTCGATTCGTTCCTCGTCATTCTTATCCTCGAATGCCGCAATCTCTTTGGCTACCGACCGATAAGGAGATTCGCGTGACTCGCCGTGCCCGGTGGTTTAAGTGAATAAAAACAAAACGTTGCTAGTGCGTCAGTGAGGTACACGTATAAGCCACTGCCAGCTTAAGGAACTAGAAATCACAGCCTTTCGAGAATTGAAAACGTTGCCTTGGGTTGTTACAGGTGTTACGTTATAACTACTTATCACCAGTTCGTCTACACAGACACTTTTTTGTCTTATAATGGTCCTGCTTCTTGCTTTGGGATTCGTTCTTTGGCGTTCTTATGGGCTAATAGCTTATTCTAATTAGATACGGAGTGATACAATGCTTGGGATTATCCACGCCCTGCATTTCTAAGGCTGTATGGATGGATTCTAAAGGCTCTACCCTTTGTAACGGGCGGTAGCGTGTGCCATCTAGCCTTGAAGTCAGTGACTATACGTTTTCATAGTAGTCTGTAACGGGTCCAAAACGAGCTCACTTTTACATCGCTAGCTATTACTGGGACACTT
>JAZHYW010048310.1:0-41183 GCA_037355805.1 Ixodes ricinus | reverse complement strand
TACGTATTGCTAGAATATTTACAAAGATTCCACAATTATGGCTTGCTTAGGCTACAGCCCCAATAAGCCGTACTACTTACATTGTTGATGCAATAAACCTCCTCACAGGGCGATTGATATTTTTTAGTCGAAACAGATATTTGCAGGCAAGGCACAAGCTAGCCGCTTTCCCCGCGCACCAGCCTGAGTATGTACTATAACGTCACTTCGCTCCTACTTATCAAAACGTTCTGCATACATAACCGATTACTCACTGCGAGCCTAAGAACAGATTGCATTCCCACACTGAAGCGGAACATAATTTTTCCAAGGTATTCAACCCGAGATGCTAAAAATCGGGTCTATTCAAAACTGCCCCTCTACATACGCAGTGAGTGCCAAGTTGATTATCAAGTTTTGAAAACCATTGCTTTTCTCCTACACCTTATATCACATTCCTCGGTAGACTCGTGTATGAGATAAAACTGATCCCTTATGCTAAGTTTCCAAAAACTCCACTTAATTTGCATATTTTGGCACAAAAGTGGCATATAGTGGATGGTGTTTCGAACCACAGGTTGCGTAAGAGCTCCGTAAAGTTGGCTTCACCTGCGAAAATTCTAGAATGTTCGCAAGCGAACGTTCCAAGAATGTTGCACATATGAATGTCTCGAAGGGGAACGTTCCGAGAACATTGTGCATACGGAATGTTCGCCAACAAACGTTCCTAGAATGTTGAGCAGCTTACCTTGTAAGTAATGTTCGCATACGAACGTTCCTAGAACGTGCTCGAATGGTGTTTTAACGTTCCTTCAACATTCAGAACACCCAGGAATGTTCGCACGACATTGAATGCTACGGGGAGGGATTAGGTGCAATCGATCGACGTGCGGATTGCGGATAGTCATGTTGGAATGCTGGTCTGAACAGTAAGCTCCTATCGTACAGTGGCCAATGTGACTGTCGGTTGTCTCGTCTCCGAGAGCGATTGCGCTCTGGGGAAAAGGACTGAATAGTACGAAATCGTGACGGAAAGTGCGTATATTTGCAGTGTGGAATTTGACATTAAAAAAGAATAGGTAAAATCGAAAAAAAAGCTACCTTTTATTTTGCTGTTTAAATATACTTAGGTTCCTGGAGAAACTGCTCTCCAAGTGGCGCGCTCGGATGAGTGCTAGAAGCTTTCGAGCTCGCCACGGCGTAGCTCCGTACACTTAACACCTGCCGCAAGTCGCGGCTTTGACTGCATTCAAGTTGATCGAAAAGCGATTTCTCAGCCCGTGAAGCATCGCTTCCAGCTGAGTGAATATCCGCTCTACAGAGATTAATTCAAGACAGCAATTGCAGCCTTGCGCGAACAGCACAAATAGAAAAACAAACACTACAATAAAAATACAGGCTACGACGTGCCGTGCGGGGAAACAAACTTCATGGCTTCGAACCGCATTGGAGCGGCTTGATTTATTGGCTTTCAAATAATTACGGCATGATCGAGCGCTTGCTTTTTAATAAGAGATTCATCCCTGAGCCATTCGAAATACTCTCAGAGGTATGACATTGCTGGAAAAAAATCAACATGCTGGGAATATTTTTTGTTGCTTATTCAGTCACCGAGAAATTCCGAACGTTCAAAACGACCAGTATAAAAGACGGAAACGCAGAGCTCGGGTGTAGCGTTCGTGTTAGTGTACTGTTGTATTGATGTTTGTGTCTGCCATATACGTGTATGTGATCAAAAAACTGCGCCGACTTGACATAACAAAATAAACAATTTAATCAAACGTTTCGTCTCCCATGCAACATCATCAGTGAAACATTCAGGTGAGAATGAGCGAAAAACACTTCAATCGGTCCTATTTACAAGTCCACGTACACATCGGGGAGGGGGCCGCGGTGAGAATTGCAAGCCGATGAGTCACTTCGATGAACCATGATTCCACGAACTCCGCGTGGACCCCACCTTGTTCACGCGCAGAGTGGATAGCATTATCAAAGTCGAAACTGTGACCTGTATTCCAACAATGGTCTACGAGTTCCGTCTTAGCTCTTGTCGTATGCGTGGCCTTCGCCACGTCCCTTTTGTGTTCGTTTAGGCGAGTGCAGCGCCTCCGGCCTGTCTCACCAATATAGGATGCGTCACAGTCTAGACAGTTCACCTTATGCACAACACCGCACTGGGACTCTGGGGGGTATAATCTTTAGGTTTAGAAATGAGGTCACGTAGTTTACGATGGGGCTTGAAAGCTGTGCGGATATTCAAAGGGCGAGGGCCCTGCGAATAGATTCAGAAACACCTTTCAAATAGGGTATTGTTACTTGCCCTGTTCTAAGTCTTCCATTGTCCTGACTTCGTCTTTGTCCCATCTGTTTGCGCGTGTTATCAATAAAACGTTTAGGATAATTCCGCTTCGTCAGCAGGTCAACAATAACAGCATCCTCAGAAGCGCGCAATTGAGGATTAGAAGAAATGCGCTCAGACCGATGTAGTAGGGTTTTTTTACGACGGCCCTTTTAATGCGAGTAGCATTCTATGGATACTCCACGAACTTCATCTGTCTAGGTATCTGTCTGGCTGTCTAACCTCTTACGCCGCGGGTCGATAAATAAATGAAAAGACTTGCCAGCTGGGATTGACTGTTGATCTTTGCTCAGCAGGCAGACGACAACGTTTGATTGTACAGGTCTTCACACTGATCGGTTGTTATACCTCGCCATGGGACGACGCTACAGCGCTTCGACTACTGGCGCGTGTTCCACTGCATGGTGTTTCCCGCTCATGAGGCTGAGCACGCACATCACGTTTGACGTGAGAGGTTTCACTGGTGATCAGCCTCTCGCATGGCGAGACGAAACTTCGTTTGAGTTGAAGGTTTCAGACTGGCATGATGTTTCCCGCATGCGGAGCCGAACACCGCTCTGCACTGGATTGTTCTGGGCACTGATCGATGCTTGTAGCATCGGCTGCATGTGGACCCGAGCTGAAACGAAGTTTGCTGAATGTCAGAAGGTCTGGTCGGTACCATGATGAGTGTTTCCGCGCATGGCGCGTACTTTGAAACGCTTTGATTGACAGGTTTCACGTGATGATGTTTCGGAGATCGCGCATGGCTGATGAACGTATCAACGAATTTAGAATTGCCTCAAGAGTGGTTGGCGTATCTGATGACTTGTTTCCGCTTGGGTCCAGACGCAACCGATGTTACAAGTGCGAGCATGTGGCCTGAACGGTGCTTGCACTGCATGAGCGCGCGTGCTTGGCCGCGAAGCTGAAAGGCCAGAGCTCGCGCTTGTAGCATCGCTGCGTCTGGACAAGCTGGAATGAAGTATAGATTGTGCCGGCCACCTGATGAATGCGCATAATTCCCGCACCGTGTGATGCTATTCGCATTAACGTAGATAATCATTCCGAAAGGATGGGTTCTGCTGATTTTCATGTTATGACCATGATTCCATGAACCACGCATGGGATCGACGAAATCAGTTTGATTCGAAGGTTTCACTGATGATGTTTCCCGCATGGGAGACGAAACGTTTGATTGAAGGTTTCACTGATGATGTTTCTCGCATGGGAGACGAAACGTTTGATTGAAGGTTTCACTGATGATGTTTCCCGCATGGGAGACGAAACGTTTGATTGAAGGTTTCACTGATGATGTTTCCCGCATGGGAGACGAAACGTTTGATTAAATTGTTTATTTTGTTATGTCAAGTCGGCGCAGTTTTTTTTATCATTATGAGTCCCGGCTTTGGGAATATTTTTGCATACGTGTATGTGCTAAATGTATGTTCACCTGATGCTAGTAGTATGCGTAGTGTGTGTATTGTAGAGGGTTCCCGAAGATCCTGAAGCGCAATGGTGGCCTGAAAAAGTAAAAACATTTTTTGTAGAACATGAATTGGGTTGTACCTAGCGCCACCTAGCCTAGCTGCTTGCAATTACTCTGCTTGACCCTGCCATCTGGTGGCAAAGCGATTTAACCTTCTTTCACGCTACGCGACAAACAGCGGCTTCGAGTTTGTTCTTTGAGAGCGGCTTTTCGTTTCACGGATTGAGTTTGCCATTCCTCCGTGATGTGCGGTTGACGAAGGAATTGTGACTCGAGGAACACCAAAGGTAAGACGTAAAGTGCGCGAAGTTAACTAGGTATCGGTTGTCTCCGTTTAACATCGCAGTGCTGTCGACGAGAAGACTGAGGAGCTGCTTTCGAAACGCAAGTTTCTGTACCTGTGGGGGAATCTGGCTTCGGAAATAAACACAGTTCGCGGAAAGCTCGTGTTACGCTTTTATTTGCTGCTCCTCTCGTCCCGTACAAGAGACGCAGCGTCCTCGTTAAGCCTTATTGAGCTCGATTCGCTCGATTCAGGGCCGCCATAATGAGATGCAGGCGACGGAGGAACTAGTTGCTCCCCTGCTTCAGGGACGAAAGTTTCTCCCTTTCTGAAGGAACATAGGTTACAAGACCGTTCCTCCCCTAAAGGAGGACTATCGATACCCTTTTTTCTAAGAGTGTACGGCTTCACGCACATTGCACTCGCAAAACACATCCACACGGCGTCGATTCTTGGTCGGTATCCAAGCGTGCGAAGGCACAGAGACACGGCACTTCGGCGTGCCATGGAAGCTTTGAACACGCCGCCAGACCGGCGACACTTGCTCTCGACGAGTTATGCCTTTTTCCTGCGGCACTGCGGTTTGGTAAAAATTTCCACGTGTTCTCAACGGCAAGTATCACGCCTCACCCAGGGTCTTAAAGAACGTCTTCGGCGGATGACGACGAACGAGTAGAAAACATGTTATAGCACGCTGGAAAACCGCAGCGAAACGCTGGCAAAACCGCAAATCGTATCCCAGCGAGGTTGCGTCCGGTGACTTCACTTGTGGGAGCGGGAAGCGCGATCCAGCAATTGTCATTGAGATCAGTGACTTGCACCATACAATCGAAGCAGCATTTTCGGAGTTAGAACCAGGTCAGGCCATAGGAATAATAGCATCTACACAACACAAGAGGAGGATCATAGTAGAAGGAGAGGAAATGACCATAGGGGAATGGGAGAAACAGAAGGAAGGGTTCCGGCTGGAACTGCGACAAGTCCAGACGGCATACCAATGAGACTGATAAAAGTTCTAGGCCAAACAAGCAAATTGAAACTAAGGCAGGTGATTGACCAGATACTTATGGGAGGGAAGGTACCAGTGACTGGAAATTGAGCAGGATGGAGATTGTTATATATGGGGCAGGGGAGACAAAGACAGTATCAAATCATACCAGCCAATCACAGTAACTTCAGTACTATACAGACTAGCTATGCAAATCGTAAAAGAAGAATGGAAGAATGGGCAGAGAAAAAGCAGATTCTGGGGAGCTTGCAAAACGGTTTCAGGATGGATAGACGACTAGATGATAACTTATTCGGGAACACGTCCACTCGTCACGGCCAACTTGTCACAGGAAAACTTGTCATAGGTCAACTGGTCAAAGAGGGCATCTCCTACTAGGTGAACTCGTAACAGGGAAAGTGGTCGCAATGACCTTCTCGTCACAGGAAAAGTCGTCAAATGTTTTCAGTTCGTTCGTCACATTTCTTACTTTTTTTCTCTTGTTCGCTAAACAGTCTCACCATCCCACAAGCGGTGTATTGTCTCTTCGCTGTGACCTACTTTTCAGAGTCCCTTTAAAGAGGGCAGATTTTCGTAAGGGGGATGCCAAGGTTCAAAAGAAGGAAGTCTTTTCCCAGTGACCCCCATTTTACATTGTAAGCACTTTTCAGAATTCCTTTTAGAGGGCAGACTTTTGTAAGGGGTGATAACAGTGGCGTAACTAGGGGGGGGGGGGGCAGGGGGACAAGTGCCCCGGGCGCCACTTGGGAGGGGGCACTCGAGCCGAGTCCACCCCGCATGTGCCCAATGGAAAAAAATGGCAGCGGCTTACGACCCAGGCGAAAATTTCCTAACTGGGACCAGTAGACTAACGGCCCAACTGGGATCAACTGGTCCCAACTGGAACGAATCATGGGGACCAACTGGTCCCAACTGGGAATCAACTGGGACCAGGAGTCCACATTGGGACCAACTGAGGGGTCAACTGGTTTGAATCATTCCCAGTTGGGAGTCAACTGGTTTGAACCATTCCCAGTTGGGAGTCAACTGGTTTGACTCCCCAGTTGGGAATGGAGTGAACTGGGACCAGTTAGGGAAGTAACTGGTTGGAGCGATTCCCAGTCGGACTTCAAATGGTTTTCCCGTTCCCAGTTCACACGGGGCAACAATCTTGACAAGCTGGGGTGTATTGACCTTTGCTAATGAAGAAAACTAAAAACACTTACATCTTTAGATTTATACAAATAGAGAAATTTTTAATTAATAGGTACATTTATATTTTATAAAAATAATAATAAAATTTTAATTAACTAAATAATTTCTTTTAAGTGGAAAATATAATTAGTGACAAAATGTGTTTACCTAAATGAACATTTAGTGCATTATTAAAATGTATTAAAACATTTATTTAAATACCTGCAGTATTTGTTTTTCTTTCAATAAATAAATTTATCTTTTGGCCAATCAGAGCTAGCCAGCCGCCCTGGCACGCGGGTGCGGATTAGTGGTACGCGCTGTCGACAGATGGCGCTGCCCATGCGACGCTTAGGAGAAGGAGACTCGGTGGCTAGAGGGAATGCAGACAAAGAGGGCTCTGGAAAGCTATAGATTAAACAAAACAGTTATTGCCAAAGAAAGCATTTATGATAATTTAGGAAGCTCATTGTTGTTTGAGGCAAGGACAGGTGTTTTATGAACCAGAACATACAGAGCGAAGTACCAGGAAATGGATACAGTGTGCGCTGCTTGTGGAGAGGTGGACGAGACGGCTGAGCACTTGATACTCTACTGTAAAGGGCTTCACCCTATGCCTACCGAAGACAACATAGATTTAATAAAGTCATTGGGTTTTAGAGACAGCGAAGGAAAAGTGGATTACAAGACAGTAGAGATTACCAAGCAAAGATTAAGTGAATGGTGGCAGAAAGCACGAGAAAACTAGGTATTTTCTTATTAACTGATGGCAAGGGGTTTTATAGCCTCACTTTCTGTTCAGTGCGGAGTGTATATAGTTTTCACATTTAAATATTCTAAGCTTAAATGGTAAGACAAATTGGCTAGGTGGTGTAAGCTACCGCCCGATCCAAAGGGCTCAGCCGTATTCATCCATCCATCCATCCAGGAGTCGGACGGACGACGCGACCACGACCCACTCTATACACGTTTGTAAGTCCGGCTTCAGGGCGGCGCCATCTTGCTCGGCTGGGGTGCGCTCAAACCAGTCATAATCTGATTACGAAGCATTGCTAAGGCGTCGTAATCAGATTATGGCTGCGCCCAAGCGCGCCCCAGCCGAGCAAGATGGCGGCGCCCTGAAGCCGGACTTGCAAACGTGTATAGTGTGGACGCGACGCGGTAGAGAAGGGTCGCGATCACCGGAAGTTGGCGTCGTTATGAAAATGTCAAAACTACAGCTGCGCTTCTTTGGACCCAACTGTACACACACCATGGCGGCAGCGGTGAACTTCGAGGATGGAAAGATGCGGTTCAGCGATCGGAGGGCACCCAGGAAAGACCGGACGGAAGAGAAACCGCCGCGGAGAGCACAATGGCGAAAATGGCGGGAGGTCTACCTCGAAAATGTTCGACTGTTGTGGATTGCAAGGTGGGAGCGCTACCGCACCCTGTCAGGACTTCAGCTGCGCAAGGCGGGAACACGGGTGAGCACCTTTCTTCACGCGATGGGGAGAGAAGCTTGGAACTATCCGGCGTGCGGGCCGCGTCGCAGCCATTTTAAAAGACAAAGGGAATTCTCCGTGCCGTGTTTTCGCGGTTACGGCGCGGAGAAAATTTCTCTGCCGTTTTAAATGGTACGTTTATCTTGCGGATCCGCCAGAATCCGCCCAGCTTTGCCGCTGGGCGAAACGCTGGGCGGAAAACGCGGCGGAGAGCCGTTTTGGTCCGGGACCTATTTTTGCCGCCGAACGAGGCGTTTCGCTGACCGGAAGTGACATTCTTGCGCAGCGCGACGCTGCCTACGTCACGACTTCCGGAGCAGCAGCGCCCGGGAGAGACGGCTGAGCGGAGAACCTCGCGCCTTCTCGTCATATTTGACGGGATGTTCGACAGAGTGGCAGCCGGTGCCGCTCCCGCCGCTCGAGCGAAATAGATGTAAACGCAATCCGCTCGTCGCCGCTGCCGCCGGGAGCGGATCCGCTCCCGCGGCAGCGGATTTCTTCTCAGGTGTAAACGTACCATGACGGTTACGGACAACGCCGGCTCCGCTCCATGGAACAGTTAATGCTTTGGCATTAAAATGAACATAAACAATCAATGCAGGTGCGTGTTGATGACTCTCGACGTTCGCGAAGACAGAAGCAGACGACCTCTGCTTCGATATTTATCGGGAGGCCTTTTCATTGAAAACATTCCGAGTGACTACAATTTCAGATTATTTAGTTTTGTTTCCTTATTCTATTAACCGCCAACAAATTTGGACAAGCGTACGATACTTTTTGCCTGGTGTTGTAACTTTGCCGCCGGTTGTTCGGCTTAGACAAGCGAGGGAGCGCGGAAAGCGTTGAGGACGAATGGCGCCAGCTGTGAGATGCGGTCGCAAACAGAAACATTCCGACTGCTGCTTCTCACGCACGGCGTCCTCTAATGGACGAAAGCAGTTTTTCACTTCTAACTTTTTATTCCGGTAATGGTAAGTGTTGAAATCTTTGGCATCTCGCTCGAACTGCTGGCTGTACGTTCTGACGAAGTTTGAGCTCTCCGCGATGTCCAGTTTATTTTTGCGGTGCGAAAAACAAGTTTCTGTTTTTCGCGGACGCCCGGTGCACCGCCCTTCACCTTTCTGCACCGGTGCACGAAGTGCAGGTAAATCGAACGAATCTGTTTTGTGGTTTAGGGTCGAGGGCTGCTTCTTTGTTGGCCGTAAATTGTGATGCGATTCAATGAGACAAGGGTTGTCGAGAGTCAACGTTGAGTCGTTCGTGACCACGAAGCACCGTTACTACAACAACTCATGTTTGGAAACTAACCCTTGAAACTCTGACCGTACGCGTCCACCCGAGACCGAACTAAATACGATTACAGCGCCGCCCTTTAGCGGCGAGTCCGGCGAGTCAAAATATAAAAGTCCTTACATGGCTACTGCGATATACAGCTGCGGGATGGCGCCACCTAAAGACCTTTGATGTGTCTTGTGTTAGGGATACCGCGGACATCCCGAAGGTCGAGGTCGTAAGGTTCGAAAATTCGAACCTCGCTAATGTTCGAATTTCAAAAGTTCGGAAATTTATGACTCCGGTGAGGGTCGAATTCGATTAATTAAAAGAATGTCAAAGTTTCTAAAAGTTCGAGTTCGAAGATATCGCATTTCTTGACAGATAGTTCGAAAAATTCAAACATTTCGATTTTATTCCAGATTAAATGTCGAAAAATCGAACATTTCGATTTTTTCAAGGTACAAGATCGAAAAGTTCGTAAGTTTCGATTCTGAAATTCGAAGTCTTTATATTGCACGGACGGAGATCAAATTTCGTATAGTTTCAGACTAAGCTTTCATGAATTCATCTGAAACAATCGCGAAACGTGCTACACATGTTACTGAAAACGTTGCCCATTTCTCTTACGCAGTGAATATATTCCTTCCTTCTCAGTGCTGTGGTACTGATGATACTACCTGTGTTACTCGTTAGTTGTCGTAACTTATGAAAGAAAGGTGGAACTGGTTGAACGGTTCATCGAAAAGCCCTGAGGCGGTCAGGTGAACGTACTTCCTTCTTAGGGAAAAGACTGCGAGTGCGCAGGCGAGCTGGCTGGTGGAGACGAATTCCCTTCTTTGTCTCTTCCTTCGACTAAAAGTTTTTTTTTTTTAATTTTCTCTACCACAGTATCAGGTGTTAAACGACGCAGTATTAACTTCCTACCTATTTGCGAACTAGTAGCAATCCTATCAAACGTCGCCTAAATTCAATGCGGCATAAGACCACGACTCCTGCGAAATATAGGGGGCGCGCTGGTCAGTGCAAAATGGTGGACGAGGGAGGTCGTTTTTGGTCAGTTCAGCTTCCAGCTGTCGCGCACCACCATGAATTTCGGCACTGCAGCGTAAAATCGGTGTTACGTGTGAGAAGCAAAGCGATTTTTCGACGGTAAAAATCTTCATTCTGCGGGTAGGAATGACACGGCGGAGGCATACAAATAATTACTGGAAACTATGTTTGTTTCTATGCTGCCTACGAGAACCAAGCAGCGATAGCAGACGACAGAGTGGAAACGACCTCCTCCTCATGAGCTTGTCTGCATTGCCGCTACGCGGCGTTGATTTCGCTGGAGTCACCACAGGACAACGCATGCACATAAAGGCATCCAGGCTTCCCGAAATTTTTTAGTTGTTCTAAGCATTTATTTTCGGCGGGATGACCCGTGAGATATGAGGAAACACTGAGCAAGCACAGACACAGCACCCGTAATGTATGCTCTCTTTCTCTATATATACACTTGAGAGGGTGGTGTTTTCACTTAATCTGAATAAAGAATTTTCTTTTTCCCTTTTTTTTTCTTTTAGATCGTGCTGGGGGGTGTCCAGGAAAACTGGGGGGGGTCATACTCCCTAGAGGGGGTCTAGGGAAATCCCTGGCTTGGAGGGGAGTTGGGCGCGCGTGTGTTGCGCGTCTCAGCCACTGGGGAGTAGGACTGCGGGCGCAGATATGCGCTCCGATAAGAAATCGAAACCTAGAAACGCGTCAAAATTGAGCGTTTTTACGGAACGCCGTAATATACTGCTCCTACGTTATATCCTCCTAAAAAGAGTTGATTTAGTGGTTTTCGATGACGCTGAGCAAGTTTCTAATTGGAACCACATGTCTATTTTCATTAATGAAAACGATAATTAAATATTTTTAATTAACTAGCCGACTGATAATTACGATTAGCCCCTATACTTTGTCCCCCTGGCCGTATAACTCACCTGCACATACCGCAATAATGTAACTTTCACGGCTTGTTTTAAACAAATCTGTTAAGTTTAAAAAACAAACAAAAAACCTTGTATATGTTTGCTTAATTTTTTTTTTATTTC
Source organism: Ixodes ricinus (assembly GCA_037355805.1). Taxonomy (NCBI): domain Eukaryota; kingdom Metazoa; phylum Arthropoda; class Arachnida; order Ixodida; family Ixodidae; genus Ixodes; species Ixodes ricinus. The sequence goes on along the minus strand of JAZHYW010048310.1, from coordinate 30,075 downwards.
AGAAGTTCGAAGTTTGTTGAGCTTTTGAAGTTAACAAGTTTGAAAGTTTGAAACTTGTCGAATTTCTTTGCGTGATATGTTCGAAAGTTCGCAAAATGTCGCATTTCATTGCGCGAAAAATTTGAAGTTCGAAACCAATCGAATGTTTGAGTGCCAAAAAATTCGGACGTTCAAAAATCGTCGAATTTTTATATGTAATAAGTGTTGGAACTTCGAAACCTTTAGATTCACTTGGTTCCATCTTTCGAAACTCAGTGTTCGCAAAAGTTCGCGGCATTTCTAGTCTGTGTTCATTTTACTCAACGTTGGTTTTACAAGTGGCGTCTCAAATGCGCCAATGCACGAGTTCACCGGCCGTGCCACTGATCTCATTGATAATTGCTGGATCGCGCTTCCCCGCTCCTCAGTGCTGCCACCGGTCGGTCATCTCGCATGTAGCGAAATCGACTTTTTAAGCGTTGCAGAGGCTGGGCGGCAGCGTTTCGAAGACACGTTTTCTACTCGTTCGTCGTCATTCGCCGCAGAAGATTTTTTTTTTTCGTTTAAACGTTGATAATGGCTTTTGAGAACACGTGGAAATTTTTACGGAGGGTAGTACCGCAGGAAAAAGGCACAACTCGTGAAACGCAAGTCTCGCTGGTCTCGCGGCATGATCAAAGCTTCCGGGACGACGAAGATGGTGGTCTTTTCCAGTTGGGCTGATGGGATGAAAGGGGCCAGACATGTCTAATCTCTTTAGGAAGTGACAGTGAAACTGTCATTGAGCGAACTTGATTGCTAACACCCAACGGAATTCTGCGCACAGCAGCCTTTTGTACCTCGATCAACGCTTCACTTATCCCGCTATCATAGAGCGGCTGCAGCGTGTTTGACGGTGCACTTTCGACACAAGATTGCTCTACGAATTTTCAAAAGAAGCACCGACTTTCAAGAATGATTGTGCTCACAGAGCAGAAAACGACGTGACCGACAATTGGGTAGGAGGGGCTTCAGAAAACATCTACGCACCTAAAGGCAAGGTATGATCAACATTATACTTTTCGACTCAAGTTTAAAAAGATTTTTACTGTTCCCGCCCCGCCTCGCCATACCGAAGCAAAACAAACTTTGAAATGGCAAGATCGTAATTAACTAAGACGTTGCAAAGAAAAATAGCGAGAAAATTGGTGAAAGGCGTCTTTCACAGTTAATTAGAAGTTTGAAATGATACCGAATAACGAACAAGTATAAACAGGCTAAACTTTTGGGAAGAGTTATAGTCGCTTATAATTTTATGTAATGGGATGAACGCTTCACTCTTCATGGAGTTTACTTACCCGAATACTGCGGAGGTGATTCCAATATGTTTTATACAAATGCCTTGAAAAAATCGGGTCGGCGGTTTTGTTTCATTTATTTTATATGTTGGTTTCAAGCAACCACTACCAGTTCAGATCGACTGTACATTAGCGAGCTTGTGTCACATGTTCATACATGTTCAGGGGTTGAGGCGGGGGCAAAGTGAAAGGAAACATTTTATTGTTCTTTATATACTGTTTCGCACGAACCACAGTTTCATTCAAGGGGTGTCGGTGGCCGAGTGGACTAGCGCACACCAGCTAGGAGCACGTGGAGCGAAAGCCCGCGCCGCAAAACCCCGGGATCCTTCAGGTTCAATCCCCAGCCCTGCCCGTTTCGATTGCGGTCGTGTATCACTGCTGCGTGGTGCACGTTAATGACCCAGGCTAGCGGTTGTACCACACTGGCTGAATTACTAGCTACAGCTGAGACACCAGATTCCTATTGAGGCTGACTAACTTCCGGCTGTATAAATCGTATAAATATGTACACAACATTATTATTAATTTCATTCATGCTAACACAGTGCGGAGTGCTGAGAGGGTTCAGGGAAAGGCTTGTAGCATGCTACAATTGCCTTTCCCTGAACCCTCCGCTACTAAAATAGCTTACTCTCTTCGGGCACCTGCAGGTTGCTGAAGAGAGTAAGCTATTTTTGTTTGCGTGTGGCGCTTGTACATAAAAAAATCGTAAGCTTTTTATTGTTTCAAAAGCAAACAAGATGAAGTTGCGGAACGTGAATGTGCAGTAGCGGCGTCTTTTTTGCGGAGATCGTATAGCGGACATAGAAAAACAAACTTCCTATTGTTGCTTTGGCTTTTCTAACTGCACAACGTCACTTCAGGGTCGCTTTTATTCTCTCCTTCACTTCTGTCATCATCGTTAGACATGTACAACCACTTAAAAGGCCACTGACACGCAAAAACATATTTTTTTTATTGCTAGGCGTTAAAATGGTGTATCAGGATATCACCAAAAAATTGTTTCACTTTAGAGTTGCGTAGTTTTTTTATAAAAAAATAGAAATACGAAGCCCAATTCAAAGTGCCCGCCAGTGCCCTGTGACGTAACAATGTACCGCGAGGTGTCGGGGCGGTTAGAAGGGGGTATCGACCTACGTCACTAAAAGTGGGTTCGCCGGAAGTCACTTGAAATTCACTCCTCGTGCTCCCCGCGACCGTGCCTAAAACTTTTTTTATTCTGTTTTTTTTTTTTTTTTACGAGCGATCGTGAAAAACGAAGTTTCAGTTCCGGGGCGGTTTAGAACTCCGTTTCGGGGGGGGGGGGGGGATTTTTTAAGGATTCTATATTCTCCCATTCTTTCTTCTGCATGCAAGGGGGGTCCACCGCATGTCAAATTGCCCTCCGAGAAGGGGGAGGGGAGGGGGGTCAACTTCGTTTGGGGGGGGGGGCGGCGCGCCCCCGCCCCCCCCCCCCCCTTGGATCCGCCACTGTAATTCAGTTCCACTATAGTAGGTTACAAGTCAAGAAGGTAGCGGCAAATACCCCTCAAGGGAATCATATATCCCTCCGCCACCTCCGCATCCAATAGCGTCCCATCGTTTCCGTGACGTTGCGGCCAACGAGCGAGGAGGGTCTTGCATTTCTGTACATATTTGCTTTATCTTTCGACTTTGACTTAGCATTGTGGAAGCTACGAGAGGGAGATTAGAGTATTCCCCCTCCGATCGAAACAAAGACGACTTTCGGAGATTAGCTTCCCCTCCGATTGATACAAAGGCTGCTTTCAGGGGCTCGGTTTCCTCTCCGATGAATACAAAGGTCGCTTTCTTAAAAGTGGGGGTCGGAGACAAGGTGGCACCACTCTGTGGCCATTATCTATCCATTGAAGCGGAACAAAGAGCGTTTCCAGTGAACTCTTCTTTCGATTGCGGAGGGATTTAAAACCGGCGCACCACGCTTGTGGGAGGAGCTTCTCCTACCTTCTTAACTTGTAACCGACTATAGCTTTTTATCGCTGCAACGTTGGTTGGTTTGCGTGCTGTAAAAGTTGAGGACGAAGAGTCAATGGATCGACGTTATGGAGGTCAATGATGAAAGCGTTGCGAGTACAAGCCAGTGTGCGAGTGAGTCGCCATCAGTCCGATGGTACAGAGCCATACTGGGCACAAAACAAACTATCAAGTTTTGAAAAAAAAAAAAATTTAGAACGCTCACAGAATTTAGGATTTTTAGCATACGACACGCCCGATCGCATTGCTGAAGGTTCAGACACCGAGGTTGTCGAGTCATCGGGTACTCTCCAGGCTGAAGATGCCTGCAGTCTAGAAAATGCGAACTGGTGAGTATACCAAGTATAGTAAACGTCAAGCATAAAGTACGTGTTTTGTTTAGAACATGAGTAGAACTTGTTTACTAGGTTCACTGACTCCTCTTCTTGTGCCTTTACAGCAACATTAGGCGATGAAAAGCAAATGAATGAAACCTTATCTGCTTGGATCGCTCGCGGAAATGCGCAGAATAACAAAAATATAAAAAAAGATTACACGCGGTCGTGGTAAGCACGAAAAGTGATACAACTCACTTGACTTGCGGTGATGCTTCACTTCTGACCGCCCCGACACCTTGCGGTACATTGTTACGTCACAGGGCAGTGGCGGAAACTTTGAATTATACTTCGTATTTCTATCTTTCTATAAAAAAAAAAAAAGAACTACGCAGCTCTAAAGTGAAACAATGTTTCGGTGATGTCCTGATACACCATCTTAACGCCTAGCATGAAAAAAATATTTTTTTTTTTGGCGTGTCAGGGGCCCTGTAATCGTTTTTTGACTAGCCAAATTCCCAGGCTAGTCAAAGTGCAGTCAGCGGCCAGTTGGCAGTTGGTGTAGCTATGCTAGCCAAAAGGGGTAAAAAGCCGCATGGGGTGCCTCCTGGAGCTATGCCGATTGCCACACTGCAACAGTAGAAAATTCGGCAGTCCCTCTAACCTCTTTTTAGCAGCTTAAAGGCACGTTGCAACAATTGTGTACTTTCAGTTACCACCATTAGAATTATTCCTTAACGTTCATAGCCTATAAAACACGCGTTAAGGCTCGTTCCCACGGTTGCGTCGACTGCGTTGCGCTGCGTTGCGTCGTGCTGCAGCACAGCGCCTCGCCATCGGCTTGTCGTAAGGGTCGCCATAGCAACAGCTCGACGCAAGCAGTCTTAACGGTCAAACGCGGTCAAACGCAACTGTGCGAAGGAGCCTTTAGTTGTTTTCTCGACGCAGCGTCAGTCTGAGAAAAAATTCGAGAAAAACGAGCAGCCTTCACTCTCTCAACAAGCAGCCAGAACAAGCGGTCGCGTATCTCAGAGCCGATTATATGCCGCCAAAGTTTATCACAGCCGCTCGCTCGGTTTAACACATTGCTAAAGGGGTCATGAAACGATATCGGGTGTGAATGTTCGTGGCTTTGCAGAGAGCGTACTGGTCGGTCTGGCCCAAGTGTACTTGCACAGACCGCCACTGATTCAGAAGCTTCTTGGTCACGGTGAAGTTGCGAAAATAAAAGGGGACTCTTTCTTTCAGTCTTGCCTTCGTAAAGCTTGATGCCGTAATTCTGGGATCGAAACCACTCGGCTGACGACGATCGAGCGCGGCTCATGGATTGGACACGAGAACTGCATGGGTACTCGACTTCGGCTCGTAACAATCAAAGCCTCGGCGGACACTCGTGTAGTGGCTCGAACCTGTCCAGCCACTACGGTGAGGAGAATAGCCGAACCCTAACAACGCCTGGAGCGCTGCACGCCCTTTCTACTTTTCCGGACCCCCCGCGCGTGGCTATGATTAACGTTGGCTGCATGTGATAGGCACCAGGCCGCGTGGCCGCTCGTTCTGGATCTGAGTTGAGGGAATGAACAATGTTCATATTTCTTGAATTGCTTTTTGGCGACTACCATTGCCCTAGAAAGAAAATCTAAGGCAGTCTAAGGCAACCGTCCTCAACGCGACATGCCGCGTTGAGGACGGTGCCGTTACGCGTCATCAAGTCGCCTTTGTAACGCGGTCATGACGTCGCGCCGCGTCGAGGACGATGTCGACGTGGTCGTCGGTGCCGACGTCGACGCGCCACGCATCGACTCAAATGTCACTACAACGTCACGTGAACGTCGTCCTGACGTCGTCGTCAACGTCAACGTCACAACGACGTCACGACGAAGCCTTGACGGCGTGTAACGTCGTCGCCTTCGCCAACACCAACGTCGACGCGCTGTCACGATGAAGTCTTGACGTCGTGTAACGTCGACGTCGTGAAGTTGACGTGACGTCGTCTTGACGTCGAGTTGCGTCATGTCGACAACGACGACGACGACCCGACACCAAGCGTCTTTATGACGTCGCATTGACAAGGACGGCGTTGTCTTAACGTCGCGTGACGTCGTCGTCGTCGTCAACGTCGTGCGTTGACATCGACGTCGCTGTCAACGCAATATGACGTCAGAACGCAGTCTTGATGTCGTGTAACGCGCGCTGTCAACCTCAATGACGACGTTGACGTTAGGGCATCGTCGTGACGTCGCATGGCGTTGTGACCACAAGTCAGGTTGCGGTGACGTTATGTATTGACGAGACGCCTGACGTCTAGGTTGAATAAAAAATATAGCCCGGCGTTCTATTGTTTCTATGACCTTGACCAGTGTGCCGGTCGAGCTTGGCGTTAGGATCGCAACACGTTTTTCATAAAACACGGCTAATCCAAGCTGTTTATTTTTTCCACATGCGGAGCTGCAGATATAGCACTCCGGTGGCCCACTCGCCCTTTCTTGTACACTCATTGACTGTCACGAGGTGCTCGCGTCCACTCTATGAGCCGCATTGAAATGTCGTCAACGCGAGGACCGCAAAGCTTGATGAAGAAATGCTGGGGATAGCATTGTTGACAACGCCAGAAATGCAATTCCCACGACTTCGTCATCAAGGTTTGCGAAAGAAGAGACTGAAAGAAAAAGTCCGCTCTTACTAAAATTAAGCCTGATTCACATGGTGCGATTTCGCTTGCGATTTTGCAGCTGTGACGTTGATAACCACAGCTTTTTCGATGCGCTTTTTCTGCCGCACGAGCCTCGTCGCAACTGCGAAATCGCAAGTAAAAGCGCACAACGTGAGTCGGGCTTTACACGGCGACAAAGGAGTGTCTTAGTCAGTGGCGTTGCGTGCGAGTATATTTGGGCCTCATCACTGCCAGTAGGATCGAGTAAACAGAGAAACATTCTTACTCAATATCGTTGCTCGGCCGCATGGCCTTTGTACCACCTTGGTGGCACAAACGGATAGCAATTATTCAAGTATGTTTTTAATTGCTATCCTCACACTTAAGCAAGAGTTCCGCCCAGGTGCCTTCCTGTAACTCATTTACCTTCGGGAAATGGGCGGTGCAAATTGTACAACTAGCCCAAGCAAGCGTGACACGTGGGGCATGGGTCTCGAAGAACAAGCGGAGGCCGTAACTGTCCGTCGCCAGGTAGCGCAAAGATGGGAGACTCGCGAGGAAGCGCTTCAAGTCATCAACGCCGACATCAGAGCTTGATAGAGTTTGGTTCGTGTTCAACACTAGTCGTTCCAACTTCTCCAGACGTAGCTCCGGTACAAGTTTTACAATTACAGCTAGCTTTGGATCATTGATCTGCAAAGTAATCAAGTTTTTGCACCCCGATAAAAGCGCGCGCAAACCTACCTCCGTGATGATTATGTTTTCAATGAGAAGGTACGTCAAATTGGGAAAACTCGCAGGGAGAGGAACACATTCTTTAAAAGTGCAGTGTTTGACACTGAGGCTTGAAAGATTCCCGCAGAAGATAGCTAGGCTGGCGAGTGGAACATCCTCAAAGTTTTCCAATGAAAGTTCTTCGAGCTGAAATTCCCGGAGCAGCCTCGAGGCATACTGGTGAAAACAGCAAGGCTGGAATAAAGCCGTTATGGAAAGGCGGCGAACGTTTTTGAAATGTGCGATCAACAACAAAGATTCTGGGTCTCTTGAGGTAACTTCGAGCTGATAGACGCTCGGGAAAAGTTGCTGCGCGCAAACGACAGCTTTTGGTTCCGCATTAATGACGAAGTGTTTTCCGTCCAATGTCTTCATATGGGATCCCAGGATAACGTGCCTTTTGCTCACGACGGGGGTTTCCTGTATAATGTGAGCGACCTCCGGAGGCGGCGTGAAGAGCTGCGCGTCCATGGGTGCCTGAATCCAGCTGAGCTGTAACGAGGAAGAGTGCAAAAATGGTCGGGTTCCCATTGGACTTCTTTGTATTGGTTGGCTTCCTTCATAGAGCTGGTTCACACCGACTGATCTCTTAGGACGAGAGTACACACTGGTGCCATCTATCGGCTAGCCATCGAACCTTGGCATTTCCGCACATACATTTTATTTAGCGCATCGTTTTTCCTTTCTTGACAAGCTTTTGACATCGTTACAAACGAACATTTCTTATTCCTAATAGATACATCTGATCTCGCAAATACTGCAAAACTTTCGGTCTATAGTGGCACGCTGTTCCATTGTGCCTTCGTAGATGGCGCCAGCGTGTTCTCTCGTGGTAAGAGATCACAAGAACTTTGTCCTAAGCAAACGCAAGTGTGTCAACGAGCCTTTAAACATGCTTTACGTTACATACCTGGATGTTTTCGGTCCATCGTAAATAAACAACGCACTCGAGAAAGCTGAAGCTCCGTGAGAATGTGACACTAGCGAGGGTGACAGAATGAGAGAGTGTGAGAACATGACGTTACCTGGGATAAAAGATACAAGCGAAAACGAGATTTCACTATGAGCCAACGTCCACCTAAGCCTATTATTTATTAATTTTAATTACTTCAAATAAGACGCTTGCCATTAAGAAGTTAAACAATGTCGTCTTTCTTATGGACAAATACTTTTTCTGAAATAAATGCTACAGGCGCCCCCAATATTATTTCTTTGTTTGGTGAGTATTAGGCGTATGTGGACGTGATGTCAAAGGAGTAATTTCTTACGCCAGGACAGTGGTGAACAGCCTCGCGCCGTAGGGATGAAGTCGATCAGAAGGTGATCGATTCCTATGGCAGGCATAGTTCCGACCAGCTTCGTCAGCTTCGAAGCCTTCCCTCTAGATGGGCTCCAAGACGAGTCGTTGGCGGTCTGAACCCTCAGGTTGTGAGGCAGCACGAGGGAGGTCATGTGCTCAGACTTGGAGTAGAGGTCACAGATGAGGTTCCTATTGTGAAGAACCACGAGGGTGCGTACGTTCCTTAGGATCAGCCTCGGCAGCTTTCTCAAATCTTTTGGAAGAGTCGAATGCTGAACAGCCAGCGAAGAGAGCTGAAGAGATGTGCTGCTTGCCGAGAAACGTCTCGCAACGGATGAAGTGCTTTTGGTTCATGCTGACAAGATGGCCGGTGGAGTCTCACTGGTAGAGGTTGTCTGGGAAGTGGCTGGAGCACGGCTTGTCCAACTTAAGAATGATGAGATCTTCCTCAGTTAGGAGCTTGTCAGGGCACCCGAATTCTTTGACCTCCTCCATAATAACCAAGGATGCTACAAAAAAAGTAGACCAAGTAAACATAAATAATTGCCAACCTTAATCGATTTGTAGGCATCGGTCGTTCATAACATTTCTACTACGTGTCTAAAATGTATCCAGTAAAACGAGGCTGCAAACATCTGCGCCTGCACGCAGAAGGTTCAAACTTCGATCGAATGTTCGTTTCTGCTCGTCTCACTAAAACCGTGCAGTACAGCCAAAACTACAGGGGAGAGAGCGTATGCCAACCTGTTCAAGAGGAGGGAAAGGAAGAACGAGAGAGAAGGCTGAGATTCCCCGTTCCTCCTTTCCCTCCTCTTGAACAGGTCGGGATACACTCTCTCCCTGTAGCTTTGGCTGTACTGCGCAGTTGTAATGAGTACTGAAAGAGGGCGAGAGAGAAGAGGGCAAAGGGCTACCGGCGCTTTCATCCTTGCTGGTGCGTTAGAAAGAGTGAAAGTCCCGGATGAGAGGCTTCGCCGGTGTTGCCCAAACTTCGTTCGTGCTTTCTTCTCTGTTTTGAATTCCAAAACTTAATTAGAGCCACGGGCTTCGGTGGCAACAGTCCCCCAATCATCGGGACACCATTGCTCGGTTATAGGGTGCACGAATAACGACAGAAAGCGTCGAATACTGTCCGAGGACCTATGTAGCTTGCACTGAATCCGACCAAGTGCGGCTGCAATGTCTTTAAGCTGCATCGCTTTCCACATTACCCCGATCTCTGGCGGCAGGTTACGTCCGTGAACAGAAAATACTTTTTCCCAATGCCATTCTCTCGACTGTGCCCGGAACATTTCGTGAATCGAGCGCGCACTGCTCTTGGCGCTGTACCGTCGATGAACATGGGGTACGCTCGCAAGATGCGTGCAAGTTTTCTCGTGATAATCGCTGTTTCAGCTTGTAACTTTTTGTAACTGAATTTATCTTAATATTGATATTTTAGAGTGGTGACACTGACACGATTTCATCATCTACAACACTTAGTTCAAGGCTCATTTCCGCCATGGGTGTGGCTGGAAATTGTCGAAAGTTAGTTTCACCGGATTTCCTGAATCCCGATCTCCTGCGCGATACCAGAGAGCCGTGAACCTATGTTGACCATCACAACGCGACTATATCCTTCTTATTTTCAAAATTAGTACATAATGTAGCTGGAAAGAAACCTTCAATTTTTGTTGCTGAAAGTTGAAATATGCTTGTCGTTAAAACCGTCAAGTTGTATGAACCACCCAATGGCGCTCGCCAAAGGGGGGAGGGGGGCTGACCGCCCCGGGTGCAGCGTTCAGGGGGTGTCGCGGCGGGCCAGGAGAGCGGGGGGAGGGAGCTGCGGCGGGCCACGCGGGGGGGGGGGGGGTCGGGGTCGCGCGGGCTACCGCTCCGGGTGCCGCTGACCCTCGTGACGCCACTGGAACCACCTGCGGACTACGTTCAGCGCGCCTTCAAATTCAAATAGCCACCTGATCGTTCGCACTGTCGTCTGCTCTTTCAAACGTTTCTGCCTGTCGTCTGCTCTTTGAGACGACACCGGCCCGTAGACCAAAGGTTGGCCCGGTAATTGCGATAGGAAGTAAGTGCAGGCCTCAAAAGACTTTTAAGTTTGAAGGTTGGTTGGGGTAAGCAGGGTTGGTGTAAACAGTAGATGCAAGGAGAGATTGATCATTGTTATCAATGGTCATCATCGACTTGTTATGCCTGATTCGCTTGGTCCGATACTGCTTGCGATTTTCAGTATCAAAGTCGACAATCTCAGCTGCGGTTCACGCTTTTGCAATCCGAGCGACGTCGCGACTGAAAATTGCGAGCGGAATCTAATCATTGGAATCAGGCTTTAGCGTTCATTCTGCGACGTCCACGCGGAATGAATCACTGCATGTCACATTATTCACGCGAATGTTTGCGGTTAACGAGCCTCGGTAATTTCGCTGGGGCCGCTTAAGTAGTCAGACAATGCCAGGAAGACGTAGATTCAACAATTCCAACGTGAAAAAGAGCTTGGTGACTCAAACCGACGCCGACAACATCGCATTTCAATGGTTTGTTTACGGGCGACGGCGAACTTCTTGCCCACACTCCATAGCGCATGCGCGGCGCCGGTAGCATCCGCTAGGGGCGCTCCGGACTGTTTGTAACACCGCCATCTTGCTCAGTTGGGGCGGGCGGGCGCTGCCATAATCCGATTACGACGCCTTAGCAAGGCTTCGTAATAGAATTATGACGCGTACAAGCGCACACCACCCGAGCAAGATGGCGGAGCCCTGTTCTGTCTCAACATGTCTGTGCAGAGAACGTGAAAAAATGAGTGCTGTGACGGCATTTATTAGCGAGTTTTGGTAGACCGTGTTTTCCCCTCCGCTAAGCCCCTCCGCTACCCAGAACTCTACAGCCAAGGCCCTCGGCACGCAGGCGCAGTGGCGGTTTCTTCGTAGCGGAGGGCAAGCGGAGGGGAAAACGCGGTCTACTAAAAACCCCCTATTATCCCTTGAGAACGGCAAGTTCCATGAAAAACTACGGTGGAAGCTCAAAGTCATCGGATCTAGTGCTCTACCACGTCACGACCATGCGATTTTTCATTTTTGCTTTTGAGTTGAGGATTTAAGTCAAGGAGAAAAAGTGAAAACTAATTTAATGTTTCTTTAACTGAAAAAAAAAAGAAGTTCTTGTCATTGAAATATAGTCTGTTTGGATAATACAACCTCTAAAGAAACGCAAGGTCGCGAGTTTTATTATTTAAACATACTGCAGAGCCAAGGGGATTCGAAGAGGAAAACATTGGGCACACACCTATTGAATAACTGAATACACTTGCATAGAAATCAAACCTTCGTTGCTGTATGTTGCTGGTAACGTATGCTGTATGTTGTTACGCTGAGCAGCGTAACAACATACAGCAACGTTACCAGACAATAGTTTCATAAAAATTGAAGACGTTTACATAGTTTCAGAATAGCGAATTAGAGCGCAGCTCTTGAGGGTACGGAGGGGAGGGTATGTCCCTGCTCACCCTCCCGTACCCTCCCCTCCTCTCTGCTCCCTTCCCATTCAGCGGGAAATGTTTGCCAAATTTCCAGCTAAATTAAGCAAAAATCTCCCCACTAAATTTAGCGGAAAAAGTTTCCGCTTATTTTGCTGTAAGTTTACCGCTTTTCAACATTTTCCCGCTAACATTAGCGAGAAATTTAGCTAAACGTTTCTTGCTACAACGTAAGGTGGAAACTTAATTGGCGTTGAGGTCACGTGACGTCAACTTCCCCGCTGCATTTAGCGGAAAATTTCCGCTGAATTTAGCGTGATGATTACGTGTGACATATCGAGGGTAAAGTTTTCCCGCTAAATATTTGGCGGGAAAATGTTTCGCTAAATTGGCGATAAATTTTTCCATTAAATTTAGCGGAAAAAATCTCGGCAAATTTGAGGCGTAAAATTTTCCACAAAATTTAAGTGAGAAATTTTCACTTTGACGGCCGTAAACCCCCGCATCGTCAGGGCAATGCTATGGAAAACGACAGTCCAAGGTTACAATCAGTGCAATACGCTGACGACATAACATCCAAACAGTACCTAGTGCGCTCTAAAAAAAATGAAAAATGCCGCTTTTCGTTTGGGGCCATGGAGGCAGGGTCTCCGGAGGCAACATGACGTCACCAGAAGTGAAGCTAGAAGTGTGAGGACGCGCCCCAACGATGACCAAAACCAAGAGACGCCATTGGAGGAAAAGAGCGAGCTCTCCTTTCGTCCAATAACGTCTCTTGGTTTCAGAGATACCCGCACGGCTTGGGCCAACGCGTCGAGGTCCTGAGCGTCTCATTCTTCCTCTGTCGAAGTCAATGAGATTTCCGCATGAGCGATGACAACGCGCGCGAGAATTCGAAGACCATTTCATCCAATCTGCTAGTTAAAATGGCTGAAAACCCTGCGCGCTGCTGTAAATGAAACAGAACGACAGGTCGTATAGCCCAAATAATGAGCTCCGATTTCTTTGTTCACAACCGCTAAGCTACGAGGTAAAGCGTTTTCATGGTGAGAGGCTGACTGACGAAGCATTTATAGAAAATCAAAAAGAGAAAAAGAAATGGCAGGGGTGAACACGAACCCACAATGCTGAAGTGGCGGAACCTCAAGAGCGACACTGATGGCAGCGCAACTGGCAGACCTCGAGAATGCTTGTCTCATTGGGACTCTATTATCAGCGCGTCAGCGCGATATATTATCAGGCGCTATACCCTGTGTGCATGAGTAAGACAAAACCCGATAACCCTCGAGCGCTCGGTAGTTTTGCGAGATACATGTGCTGCGAATCGAGAAAGATATTAAGGAAAGGCACCGACCAAGTAAACGACTGAACAGGAAAAAGTGGTTCTTCGAAAAGCTACCCGGAATTACTACATGCCAGGCGCTAAGGGACATGCGTATTTATGTTAGCTGAAGTTTTATCTGTAGAAAACATATAAGAGCCTAACTACCTAGAACACAATTTGCGGCCCTTAATTCGTTTTCTTTCCGCCTGAAAACCGCCGATTGAGAACTGGCCGGTCTTGGTCGCGCCTCACTCTCATCTCCGTTGTCATGTGCCGCTCTCTATGGCTTAGACACAAACCCTATATAATCAAAGTCGTGGGTCATCGAAGGCATACACTCAATATTAAAAATAAAAAAAACAATATATGATGCCCATTTTGGTAGTTTCTAAAAGCTGCAAATATGTTGATTAAAAAGAAAATTGGCACAGGGGAATGGGAAGCACCCTGTGCATTCTCTGCGTAATTCTCAACATGGCGTCGTATCGCGGGAGTCGTGGGCTGGACGGTTGAACGAAGCGGACTACGCGATGGCGGCGGACGATGGGCGTGGGACCTCTACTTCAGAACTTCACTGTCGTTCGCGGTACCGGCGAATCTGTCGAGCTTCGAAAGAGAAATCGTTTACTGATCAAAACATTTAGGAGTTATTCTGTACGACAGGCCCGACCACCAAGCCGATTCGCACGAAAACGTCGCTGCGTCGTCCTCTTCTTCTGGCTGAAGAAATCGTTAGTCATACGTACACGAATTGGTATACGAGCTGGAAAACGCGCGAACGTCAAGCAGGAAGTTCTTAACTTTCGTCTTCTTTTTGCGGCGCGCGGCATGCGAGTTTTCTGTCTGCTTCGCACGAACTCAAAAATGAAAAAAAAACAAAAACAAACAAACAAAACAGACGCGGTTTGGATTTTATCACTATTTTCTTAACACACCCGACCAATCCCCTATTTCCTATTTCCATAGCACAGTGGAAGGGTTTCAAGAGATCCGCAACCTGGTAATTTCTACTTCACTGTCCCAAAAATGTTGATGTTGCCACGCGCGTCGCCGAGCGAGCGCGTGCGTGGTCGAACGGTTACCGTGCTTGGCTTTCGCGCGGCGGCCGTTCGACTCCTTGGGGCGGCCGCTTCTTCTATTTATTCTTCAATTTAGCGTCCTCATGAGTTCGAGAAACTTGTGGTCTGATCGAAGCACGAGTGTTCTGGCGCGCCGAACGTTCTTCGCGGAATGTTCCAGAAACCCACGCGGGTACAAGAGGCTCTTCGCGGGGCGGTCCCAGGCCAGTCTCGCCCCCAGCGCTCGATCCAGCTGTTTCGCCGACATCAATGCTTGCGACGCTAACCTTTTTAGTATCTTGTTTTAAAGGGCGAGTTCGCCCCATTGAACGTTTAGTTTCTCCAGTTATTGGCCGCCTCATCATCTGTCATTCGTGACAATATCAAGAGGCTCAGAAAGCCCTGTCGATATCGAAGGATCTTGGGGAGCAAGAAACGGCTTGTCAGTAGTGAAATGCCACAGGAAGATTTCTCCGACTATTACGACGTGGAGAGTCTCGTCTGGTCCAAGGCGTAAGATAGGCAGGTGGGGAAACAACCACTAAAACCTACCGCAGCGGTGCTACTGGACTGTGTCCTCCCGGCGGCTTCCGCTCGTCAGGTATCGCGGCGGCATATGGAAGGCGATAGGCTTGGGTTTGTATGGAACTCTGGAAAACGCACCGTGTCTGGAAAACGCACCGTGTCAGAGATATTCTTTAATTTAATGTAGAATTTACTAAATCCTGAAAAAATAAGATTGCACATTTTTCTTAATTTTGATGCATTTTCCGAACGGCTGGCAATGTGAAGTCGTCTGCGAAACGTCTGACGTGCATTCTTTGCTTTTCGTTTTGTTTGTTTTGCTATACCGAACGCGGTTGGACCAATATGGCGGTAGCAGGCGAAATTGGCATTTTTCTCCGTGTTTTGGCGCCTCGGGACGCCCAAGTTTCTTGAGGTACGGGCCGCTACTGCTGTGTTCCGAATTGTCGGTCAATATACGGCCCGAGGAAGAAAAAAGAAAGAAAAAAGACTGGTGATATTTAACGCGGGCGATGTTTGACTAAAAGGCTGGTTCACATTGCCCCATTTTCTTACGTTAAGTTACGTTACGAAATATTACGTTGAAGTCACCGGGACCTCTGTGCTTATATTAAGCGAGGCTACCAGTTCACGGAGAAAGCATGACACGCTACATTCGAGACACGATTTTTTCATCTTCTACTTTTGATATTGTTTATATTGTCACAAAGGACAGAAAACACATCTCCTTCCTTCGAAATATTGAAATTCCGCAGCGTAATCGTGAGGCAAAATTATTTTCCGACCTGCAGCCGAGCGAGCGGCGGCCGTGAGAACCACGCTGCATGACGTCGATGGGGGACTTGTAAAAAGATTGGAAGTTGTGCAAATACCTGCTTGATAAAAGAGGAAATTTTTCTATAAAACTTGTCGTTCCAACATAAATATGAATGCGTCAAAAACCTGGTATCATCGACAAAACTTTTATTATACGGAGTTTTCGTGGCGCCATCTATTCGAGGTTAACAAGACCGTCAGCTCTCTCTGCTACCGCGAACAGCCGCCAGAAGCCGGAGGGGGACGGGGGCAGAGCCGGACGAGGATGGCCGGACCCGGATGAGATGGTCACGTGGTCGCGAGCGGGTGAGTTCTCGGTGCTCACTGATGGCTCTAGACAGAAAGAGAGCTTCACCGGAACCCCACGCGTCCTCCACTGACGTCACAGTGCACGTGACTCGGAAGACGCTGAAGGACTCGAGAGGTGCCCAAAAACCTCAATCTTTGTCCATTTTTAAAATAAAAACTAGTACATGCAGGCGAAAGCGGTTTTTTGTTCTTTTCTTCAGAAACGTCTAGAAACCGACACCCAAATTATTTAAGCAAAGCACAGAAATTGTTGCACAGCTGCTTTAACTCAACGTTAGAAAATGGGGCAGTGTGAACCAGCTCTTTAGGGTGACTCTGTCGTACTGGGTACAGCGTGACGGCAGAGTAGTGCGAAGGCGTACCGCTGGCTTCAAACAGTGCACGTGTTGTGCCAAATACTCAACAAAAGTATTTAAGATAAGATACGAATTACTCATTTATAATGTATTTAGAGTAGTATTCAAGTTACTTTTTAGTACGAACTATCTTGAGTACAGTACAAATACTTTGAAAAAGTAATTGAATTATACTCGAAGATACTTGGCAAGATTTGCAAGCTGGTAATATAAGAATAAGAAGTCACAAAGGGGTGATCTATTTGTGATGACTTCTCTCTGAAAATCACACTTTGCTGAGATCTTTATGACCCTCAAGACGCGCCTTATCTTCTGCAATTATGACTTTGAAATAATTCGGGATAAAGAACATTTTGTTTTAGGAACAAACGGGACTCATGTATTGCAGACATGGCACCTGCCGTGCTTTAGCTCGAAGGTGGGCTCGGCTCATAACGGATTCCCCAATGAAGTTCTGCAATATGCCCAGCCGCGATCTGGGGGGCGTGACATATAATGCGGCATTGCATATCCATAACATCCGAACTAGAAGTTGATCAGGCAGCCAGACTTGTTGATGAGTGCGCGAGTGAAGCGTGCACGCTCAGGAGAAACATCGGTGGACAGCAGCCTCTGTACCTGATTAACAGCCAAGGGCGAGTACTTTGTCCCCAGAGTCAAAAGAGGAAAGCAACTGTACCTTCCAAACCATAAAATATATATATATATATATATATATATATATCATATATATATTTAGCCTTTTATTTTGGTGAAAAGGAAGAGCAGCGGAGCTGTACTTATGTGCCGCCATCTATGAGCGACGGCGACAATCAGTACAACTAACAAGACGGTTGTCTGGTTGCCGCCGTCGCTTATAGATGGCGGTAACTGTCCAGAGAGTTGTGTCGAGATTTATTTGTCCACGGACACGAAACTTGAAAAACCTCCGCTGTAAAAAAAAAAAAAAAAAAAAAAGAAGTTGGAGGAAACACAGGAGGTGTTCACAAAACCGCTTCTAAACCCCCCGTCCCTCTCGCCCTCTTCTGCACCAGTTGAAACCATCCTTGACGCATTGAGGTCAAGATGGTCAAGATCCCAGAATCAGAATCCTCTATTTCATAAATGACACCACCCGGCGGAAAACTAGTTTCGAGGATTTTCGAGGTTGAAACAAGCGCATACGGAAGAAGATGAAAGAGAAAGCCACCCCATAGGACACACAAGGTGATTTATATTTATAGTTCAATCCAAGTCACTGCCGCTCAATAAAGCCAGCAGGATCTAGCTGCTTTTGGAAGAGACAGTGCCCTGTTCTCGCATCTTCATTCTGGCACGCCCAGAGCCGACGATTTCCGAAAATGGTTCATTGTGATCGTATAGAGTCTTAGGGTCACAATCCTCCGCTGACGGTACCACTCCAGCTTTAGACTAAAGGTGGGGTCTGAGTGTAAAATCCGGATGACGTCACCAGCACTTTGCTATACTCCGTTTCACCTTATGTTGTACCGCAGCGAAGGCTGGGAGCGCGAGCTCATAGCATTGAGCAGCTGCCCTTAATGCACGAGAGCGTGTGCCGCCGAGATCTGCCCCTGAGGATGGAGCTCGCGCTTGTAGCCTTTCCTGCGGTACATCATAAGCTGCAATAGTGGTATAGCTCCAAGCGTGACGTGCCATTCAAAAGATTTAAATAAAAGAGAGGACACCTGATTACGTGAGCTATATGTCCTCTTCTGTCCGCAGAGAATGCTTTTCTTATATTATTTGTCTGTACTTCAGCTATGTGTAACATGTGTAACATACGCGCAGAACTCTGTGTACCTCACTTTCACTTTTCTTTTCTACACCGCGTTTACACTACTGACTTGTAAGGGAGGCCCGTCAAGCAGACGACGCTGCTTTTTTTCTCGCCACCCTCAGTTTGTAATACGAGCTGAAATGAACGCTGATTGATTGATTGATTGATTGATTGATTGATTGATTGATTGGTTGATTGATTGATTGATTAATAGATGCGGTGCGTACTTGGGGCCACTCGTTTGGTCTTTTGTTGGCATCTGGAAACTGCGCTTTGCTCATGCCTTGTTTCCTGTTCTGTGTTCGGTCACGCTCCAAGTTTGCAGCCGGTTCAGCTTTACCCTGGAGTCTGCCGATCCCTAGTTGATCCGCCGCCAAACCAGGATTGTTCGTGCAGCGCTGAGCATCCTCCCTCCCTTCGCCGCGTTATAGAGTTGCATCACAAAGACTGACGTTTTCGTCGCGTGATGCGCGCTCCAGGGAGAAATCACTGGGATTTTCCCCTCATACGAATACCCTTTAGCACGGCCCTTTACCAACGGTGGGTGCGCGCTTGGTTGCCTCGTCATCGCAAGTCCGCTTCGCGTTCTCCATGTTGCCCTTTTGATAGGCGTGCTCCTCCCTCGGTTTCGATAAGACGCATTTTGGTTTGCTTGCTTGCCTTATGGTGTAGACCATAAGGCAAGTGAAGTACACAGAGTTTTGCGCGTATGTTACACATGTTACACATAGCTGAGGTACAGACAAATAATAGAAGAAAAGCATTCCTGCGGACAGAAGAAGACATATAGCTCACGTAATCAGGTGTCCTCTTTTTTTTCAGTAACTAAAATTCTCACGCTATATTTTTTATTCACCCAATATTATTTCCATCGAATGATATATGTTATTACGAAGAACCTGGAAACCGAGCTAAACAGCACAAAGACAGAAGAATCCGTGTTGGTGGTATTACTTATTTTCCTTAAAGGACCCATGAAACGATTTTAAAGTTAAAGGAATCCGGAGCTTGTCAGTTTTATTTAGTTTACCTTCAGCAAAGTAAGCGCGAACACGCCCTGATCGATCGAAATGTCGTGAGTGCGCTGCGTAATCGCAATAAAAAGAACGGACTATTTGCCGATCTTTTAGCCGATCTGTGGCAGCGCTCTGGGGCGGCTGGGGTGACGGTGAGAACTAAACGTGACGTCAGTTTGGATACAATACAATACAATAAACTTTATTTTTCCAGAGTACTGGAGGGGTCCTCAGACAAAAAGCTGCTAAAAGCAGCTTGACTGGGTCTGAGTTCCCCTTTTACATGGCAGCAGCTCGGACGACAAACATAAAAAAACACTTTACCAGGATGATAAAAAAAATAAAACAAGGTCACATAACATTGAAGGAGCAGAAGAACAAAATTAGTTATGAATAGTTAAAACAGTAAGTACGTAAGTCTTTTTTGCCAATTGTGTAGATGTTTATGTTGTTCGTGAGACATTTATTTAACACGTACGGTACTTTGTAATGCAATGACTGGAGGTTATAATTTGTGCGGCACCGAGGAAGGAGCCAAGTGCCTGCACGGCGTGTGTTTATATTACTTTCACGTTTCTCAAGTTCAGAAATAAAATACAAAAAATCTATTAATGTTGGCGATGAGAAACGAAGGGTACAGAGTAAACGATAATTATATACGCGTTCTACGGGAAGCATTTGATATCTTGAAAATAATGGTTCTGTATGGTCTGTATATGGGACACCCGCGATATAACGTAAAACTTTTTTTGCAATAATAGTAGATTTTGAAGGTTTGTCTTAGTTGTGGTAGCCCATACAAGATGAGAGTAATTTAAATTGGATTCAAATAGTGCGTAGTAAAGTCTTAACTTAATACTGATTGGTAAAACATTACGACAGCGGGCAATGATGCCAACAACTCTGGAAAGTTTAGCAATTAAATAGTTAATATGGCAATCCCACATCATATACTCGGAAAAAACTACTCCTAAAATTTTATGTTGGCTAACCAACTCAATTTTGGAATCACCAAGTTTGATTTCATTTTTAACCAGAACTGGTTTATGAATAGATCGAAATAAAATGGCTTTGGATTTTTGGGTGTTTACTTTAAGGCCATTAACTTTGGACCACATGTCAAATTTAGTTAAGATATTATTCGCTTTACATATCAGAACATCAGCATCAGTAGCAGAAATAAAGAGGCTCGTATCATCAGCATAAATGACAAACTGAACTTGGTGATCGATGTTAACAATATCATTTATGTAAACATTAAATAGAAGAGGCCCAAGTATGCTACCTTGTGGTACACCAGCAATAACATTATGAAAGGAAGAGTAATGACCGTCAATTACTACGCACTGTTTCCTACGTTGTAGATATGATGTAAGTAAAGCAAGGGCACTCCGCGGACACCATAATTGCCAAGTTTAGCAAGAAGAATGTGGTGATTGAGAACATCGAACGCTTTACTGAAGTCTATAAATACACCTAACGTAAGAAGCCTTTTTTCAATATTTTGCAATATAATTTCTTTTTGAAGTAATAAAGCGGCTTCAGTGGATTTACCTTGTCGAAAACCAAATTGAGAGTCCGTTAGTATAGAATGTTTTGTGAAAAACGAATTTAGGCGTGTGAGTATAATTTTTTCAAGTGCCTTAGAGAAGATAGGTAATACTGATATAGGCCTGTAGTTACTCGGGACGTTCTTATCGCCTCCTTTATATATAGCAGAAACTTTAGCCAACTTCATGTTTTCTGGAAATTGGCCGGATGATAATGCCAAATTATATATGTGTGCTAAGCATGGGGCGATTATATCTATTACATATTTAGCCGGCTTTATTTGTAATTGATCAACGTCACTACTTTTGCTGTTTTTTAGTCCTAAGAATATATTGCATATCTCAATTTCGTCAGTTGGATTTAGAAAAAAGTATCGTTATTATGCCTGACAAATGAAAGGGCACTAGGATTATAAGCAGTGGGTTGTTCAACCGAAAAATGAGTGTTAAAGCATTCCGCCAGACGTTCATCGGACATAATTTGGCCGTCTATTCTTAATTCACCGATAGAGGGGGACACCTTTGTACGATTTATGACTTCGTTTATTATTTTCCAAACCACATCGGGGCGCTCTCTAGTGACATTATGGAACATTTGCTTATAGTATGAAGATTTTGCTTTTCTAAGTTCAGAAGTTAGATTATTCCTAAATTTCTTAAAAGATGAGAGTTTGTTTGGGTCCCTCGTTTTTAGAAAAGCTGTGTAGAGGCGGTCTTTTTTATGCATCATTTTAATATGTACGGCGGTCACCCAGGGTTTCCTTATCTTTTTATTTACGGTTACGGTTTTTAACGGAAAATGCAAATGATAAAGTTCTTTAAAAACGTCCAAGAAGATATTATAAGAGACATCGACGTTTAAGCTAGAATAAACAGAGCTCCAGTCACAGTTAACAACTGCATTCCTAAATGCCAGGAGGCAGTCATCGGACATTTTGCGGAAGGTGGCGGTAGTTTTAACTTTTTTAGGTGTTTCATAATTTTGTATCGACAAGAAAATGGGAATGTGGTCACTGATACTACAGCTTATAGTGCCAGACACCTTAACTTTGGTTGTAACGTTCGTAATAAAAAGATCAAGTGCGGTTGACGTTGTTTGGGTGATTCTAGTTGCAGACTTAATTACATTTACAAAGCCGTTAGAGTTTAGTGTATTACTGAGAGAATTTGAATAGGAGGAGTCATCTAATATGTTAACATTGAAATCGCCGCCTAGAACAAGGCGATAGTTATTTACCGATACATAGTCAAAGAAGCGCTCAAGAAAAGAAATGAAGTTTCCAAAATCTGCCGAGGGGGGCGGTACAGAACAGTAAAAATAGTGTTACCACATTTAAGACTAAGTATCTCATAATCGCTTGATATTTGAGAAAACGCATGTAGCAACTCACATTTAGTAGAACATTTTACGTGAATAGAAACACCACCACCACGTTTATCTGTTCGGTTCAAATAGAATTGATTATAACCGGGTAAAATGAGCAAGTCAGCTTCATGCTGATACCAGGTTTCCGTAAACATTATTATGTCAAAAGAAACACCGCACTGATCTAAATGTGATATGATACTGTCATGTTTATTTGTTACGGAACGGGCATTTAGATGATAGATTAGAGTGTTATCTTTCGAAGACAAGCAATGACCAAGGTC
Organism: Ixodes ricinus; assembly: GCA_037355805.1. NCBI lineage: Eukaryota > Metazoa > Arthropoda > Arachnida > Ixodida > Ixodidae > Ixodes > Ixodes ricinus. Next base: position 7,873 of record JAZHYW010048310.1, on the reverse strand, counting down.
TAGTGGCAAAACTAACTCCCTGTATTCCATTGCAAATAAAAAACAAAAAAAACACAAAGAGACCGAGTAGATAAGCTAACTAATCTTCTCGATGTCAGCTTCATTTTTGATTGGAACGATTGGGGAACCATCGGCTTGACGAGCAAATATTTTTCCATTGCTCACCCAGACATGTTTCCAGTTCGACTGCCGCTTCTTAGCAATCGCTTTGCCAAGAATACGTTTTAATGACGGGCAAAGATGCTCGTTCACAAATATCGGCGTATTCGTGTCGAGGCCTACATCCGAGTTTGTAAGGCGTTTCTTTTTTGCTTTCTGAAGTATTGCGTCGCGCTTGCTGCGGTTTACAAGCTGTAGGATTATGTTTGTGGTCTCAGTGTCCCGCGTTGGTACACGATGACAGGTGGCAATATCCGCTTGAGTAATTGGTTCACCAATTGATTCTCCCAGTTTTCGAACCACATCTGGAAGCACTTCGGCCTCACGCTTGAGGACTCCTTTAATTTCCAGATTGGTGTTCCTCGAGTACTGCTCAGCGTCCGTAAGCCGATCCTGGCAGTTCCTCAAGCACGTTTCCAGTTCATCGCACTTTTGCGAGAGATTTCCGTTCTCTTTCCTTAACTGAGCGTTTTCTTTAAGTACTGTATCAAACTTTTTTTCATGTCCTCGAACTCGCGGTTCATAAAATCCATACTATCCTTTGCCTCTTTAACATCATTCCGCAAGTCACGTATATCACTTCTAATATCTCGTTCCAGTGTCTCCCTAAAAGCCTTCCATTCCTGGTGTATTTAGTTCGCAATTTGAGCAAGTGTATGTTCAATTTGAGGCTAATTTTTAGAAATGTTGTCATTTGAACGTGAATAAATGCGTCAAAAGTCTCATATTATTAGCTTTCATAACACGAAGTTTTAGTGGCGCCATCTATGCGAGGTGCTGCACACCTGCCTCTGCACCCTGTACCGTCTGGCGATCCCGAGCTTTGACGAGCAGGGTGCGAGCATCGAGCACGTTTCTTGCGTTTTGCCTTCGCTTGTGTTTTCTCGCTCGCCTGCTTGCCTGGCCACTGGCCACCGCGAACATCAGCAATGCCGGCTGGCTGCGGTGTTCCTCTGTGTCCCAACCGGAACTTGAAGAGTGCTGTGGTTCGACGTAAGAACCTCCAGTACCACTGCGTACCGCGCGAGGAACCCCTCCGAAGTGCGTGGTGCCGGAGCATCGGGAAAGAGAACACCGAAATGGCAGACCTGCGCTTTTGCTCGGAGCATTTCCGGCAGCGATCAGGACTACCTTCGGATATCGAGTGTCCTGCGCGATGCTGGACAAACGATGAGCACGTTCGCCTGAAGCCCGGTGCGGTGCCTTCACTCCGACTGCCCCCTTCGCGATGACCACCCCAGCGAAGGAGCCTGCGTCTCTAAACGCCCAAGAATCCTGGTAAGTGGCGCTTTTATTTCAGTGAGAGATCGACTTTCAATAACTTTTTGGAGTCGACATTTGACGAAAATGTTCCGTTTTCCAGGGCGACGAGCCGACTGACGACGTCGGCTGCTCCGAGGAGCAATGCGCCCCGTGAGCACTGCTGCTCTTGCGGTCGCCGACCGGCCTCTCGTGAGCGGTCGTGCTCAGGCCCTTCGTAATTATGCTCAATTTGCAGCTCGTTTCCGCACATTATGGGGTTGGCGAATGAGCTCGCGATCCTGATTCAAAATTGGGGTGTGGGTATGTTTATGCCGCCTGAACTTATTTACTCTGCCTCCACGGGCGACTTGTCTCTCAGCTGTTGATGAGAAATTTAGCCAGTGCAGTACCACCGCTAGCCTATAGACCACGTTGCTCTGGGGCAGGGGGCGCGAGCGCATCCGCAAGACGCGCCCATATTATGATTGCTGAACCATCCAGGTGGCTCTGTAACGTTCGATTTTGCACGTGCCACGATCGAATGCAAGCATCTAAAAATGTGCGATAAAAAAACCTAAAAAATAAAAAAAAAAGATTTATGCGGCTCCTGGCCGCAGCGTCCCATTAAGGTGCAACCCCACCGTGCATGACGTTTTGGTGTTTTTTTGACGGCTTATAACTTTCTTTCTACGTATCTTACAATTATAAAGTAAATGTCAAAATAAAGAGCTGCTTTTCAACAATACTTTAATGTCTCGATATCACGATTAATTTTAGTTGTTAGTTAATTATTCAGCTTTTAATAGACCACAGTCTCTAATATCGAAAAAATTATTTCTCGAGTTGTAACGTCCCGTCGTCCACGATATTTTACGTGAGCGTTTGGTTGGACGTAATAAATTAAAAAAGTAAGCAACAAACTGTACAGATAATGTATATCTTAAAATAAAAAATAAAGTTTAAAATGGTACTATTTTATGCCGCTATAAAAACTGAATCACGTCAGCTAATAAAAAAAACGAGACATTAAATTATGAAGCATCCTTCGATATTACATTTTACACAACTTCCATATTGATATATTACACGTTAAGAATGTTATAAGACCTCAAACTTTTCCCATTCAGTTACGGCGAGTTGTAGTTTCTTAATATAAAATACAGATGGCGACACGTGTTCAAGAACAGCTTGATGTGTATTTTCCGTCGTGTGCCGCTTGGAACGCCACGTGAAAGACAGAAAAAGCGCCAGATGTCAAGGTGTCAGATGCCTGGATGCCCGCAGTGAGCGAGCCAGAGATGTCAGAACAAGCGCGAGGCTGCGGGTGCACAACAGCTACCTCCAAATAAAATGGGCACCATGAAATGCATTCTGCCATTTCAGATTCCGCCACGTATGCGAAAACATTTTAATGTTTCTATCACTTGCAAAAATCATTTTCGCAATCAAACTATGCTTGTCGGAATGGTTTGACTATATTTTGTTTCAAAAACCACCTCGGTGGCTCTTAAGTGGCAATACATATTAAAACAAAGCACAAAGAATTAAATCGTCTCAGTGTCTCTGAGCCAACGCGCTGGCCTATGAGTCCATATCTGTCGGGTTTAAATATCGGCCGAGGTGCCCGCAATCCGACGGAGGCCAATCTGAGATTTCGGTTGCACGTCAAGTGATCTGCAGCTAGTCAAAATAAACCGGCTATTCTTTTTTTTAATTTTTATTGGGGCGTGTTAAGTGATTTTTGTTTGTTTGACTTGTGAAACCCTAAGATCTAAATATTTGCTTTGCTTTACCTTAGTTCGGAGCGCAGCCAACGCTACGGGCTGATGAAGCCTCTGAAGCAGCGCCAAGAGCGCGAGGTTAAGCTGTTCGTTCTCTTTCTGTGCCTATGCGGTCGGGCTAAACTAGAGGCACTAAATAAGCTACGCTTCATACACATCTTGGTGTTTAAAATGATGGTTGTCAGGTACCTGAAGCTTTATCTGAAATCACAGGAAACGCTTTTCCGTCCTCCACAAATGATTAAACAGTTCGCGACAAAGCAAAGCAATATTACGTGAGCTTCCTGACACCGCACTTTTGAATCACGACGATCGGCAGTTGCATTTGATTTGTTACTGACCACCAAGATGGCGGCGCCCACAAGAATATCTGGGGGAAAAGTGCCGATACTCTAAGCGTAGCTCATTTAGCTCACAGGCTAAACCAAGTGCGGTGGGGGATCGTTGGCCGAGTGTGTGGTGGCACCGCAGATCAGAGCACGTGGAGAAATGCTCGAGCGCAAGCTCCTTTCAAAGCAAGGAGGTCACGCTGCAGAACCTGTAGGGACTAAATCCCCTCGATGTGTTTGCGTTGGTCTTTCAAGTCACCTCAAATGTGCCAGTGCACGAGGCCCGTCTCTCGAGCGGCCCTTGGAGGCAAATGGCGGCCTAGCACTAAAATGACTATACTTCGTTTCAGCTTCCGTCCAGACGCAGCGGATGCTACGAGGGACGGACCAAGAACAGCGTCAAAGTGCAAGTCACTGGACTAGTTCGTTTAGCATTGTTCAGCGATGAAAAACACAGACGAAGCATTACAGAGACACCATGATGTGCCCTGTTGACGTCTCTGATTCGTCATATAATCTCGTAGCATCGGCTACGTCTGGACGCAAGCGTGAAACGAAGTATAGTCCTTGAAAGCGAATGGCGGCGGAGCACCCGCTCGTGGCACGTGTCTTGCGCGTTTCCACAACAATGGTTGGCGGTACTTGTAAGAAACGCCTTTATCAAGGGGCTTTAGCAGGAACCCCATGGGTTCAGTCGCCCATCTGCATCCTACCGTCGTGTGATCGTGTACCACATATGCTGCGTAATGCACGTTAAAGATCCCGAGCTAACAGTTGTACTGCACTTTTTGTAATCGTCAACGGGTAACAATGTCGCCCTACGAAACTGCTGCTCTCTAAAAAACTCAACTAATTTTGAATGCGCCGTTACATTGCATTTTTAATGTGTGTTCGCGTGTTCGCGTTCTTTTTTCTTTTTTTTTTTGTCTACATCTTTGATTATGCGGCTCTCACATGTGATGAAACAGACTATAGATGTCGGACTTCTGGAAAAATATCACATAACGAAGAAAATGGCACGTGAACGCAAAAGACAAAAGCGCACATAATAAAAATAATTGAAATACTAGAATTGATTATAATTGTGTTTTCAAAGTTTTGAGCGCACCAAAAGCTAGAAAAGCGAGCTCGATGCTTTGGATGGTGCGCTTGTTCACTGGAAGTGTAGTTCAGGGCAGTATGCTCGCACTTGTATGTTCCGCTTCGCTCGCACGATAAAACCAAATACATTAGTGGTAATGTACTTATACTTCGTGTCACCCCATGATGGACTAAAGGTAAAAGCTACGGGTCACCAGATCCAATCACAAGCCACTTAGAAATTGCGTGGTACTTCGCTTCGATGCACGTGTCGGTGCCTCTGTGTATAGATCACTAATGTGTATGGGTGGACAGATGTTCGAATTGAACAGCACTGAGTGACTCATCAATTTTACATCGCAAAGAAAGCCACGACATACAGACTCTTTGCAGTGTCGAAGCTATAGAAATGATGCAGCGCTTTTTGGTTCGGAGCATTATTCGTCCACCCCTATTCAATGTTAAGCATGTCATAGTTTAGCGTGTAACGTGATTGGACCTGGCGGCCCGTGGCTTTGGCCTTTAGTCCATCGTAGAATGAGACAAAGTATAGTGAAACAAAGCTTACCTTCTGTATATGTGCAATGCCATCAGTTTTCGCGTGATTACACGCTTGTTTATCATTATTGTTTTCGTTTCCCATTGCGATTCATTTCGTGCTCTTTTGTGTGTTACATGCATTAGAGACCAAGGTAACCCAGGAGAATTCTATTTCGCGGATTGTAAAAAAAAACCTATGCAACTTGCCACGTGTGCCACAATCAATACAAAATATTCTAAGTTTCACATGTGACTGCTTGCCTCAGCAAACATTGTTATTTCTCAAGAACAATTGCGATTATGAAATCACGTGGGAAAATATCGTTCTAAGTACGCGACCGTTGGCAGGCAGTGAATACTCATAGTCGGTGCCGAGATGATTGACAGGTGAAGTTTTTCTATCAACCCAGAGTTAGAATGTTTCCTTCTTTTTGTTGTAAGCAAACAGGAGACAGCTTACACCAAATCTGAGGGCAATAGAGTACTATGAGCATTCAAAAATAACGGCCTGAGCAGTATATATGTGTACAAGCTTTAGCTTTTGATGCACCCTTAAGTTTCGATACGCTCAACGCTAGTGTAAAATGTTTCATTCTTCATCAGCCTACCATGTGCGTGCTTACACTATATTTTATACAACGTCAAACTCTATCCGTTTGCATCTTTTTTTATTTATGCAACACCACTACTTGCGCGCATAAATCACCAAATTAAAACCAGGATGTCACAAAAAAATTTACAGGGTTCTTTTTTTTTACCGCAAAAATAAACTACGCATCGCCTAACGCTCACTCTCCGCCCATAGGTAGAGCTAGAGGTCACAACCATATGCCAAAGTTTCATCCCGAACGGACACGTTATTCAAAAGTTATAAGTGGTTTCCTGAAAATTTCAATGGGAAAATGGAGCCCATTTTTGCCCGTTTCCGGTTTCTGGTGGGTTTCATGTATTCGAAAATCCCGTCGGCCGCCATTTTCCCATTGAACTTTTCAGAAAATCACTTATAAATTTTGAATAAGGTATCGGATTGGGCTGGAACTTTGACATCTGTTTGTGACCTCTAGCGCTACCTTTGGGCGGAGAATGAGCGTTCGGCGACACCTAATTTATTCTTGCGGTAAAAAAAAAAACTGTAATTTTTTTGTGACACTCTGTACATTGTTTAAACTATGTGCAAAAGCTGTCCACAGACCCAGAATCTTTGCCTGGCCATTCATTGCATTTATCACTGGATTCGTATTAAAGCTAATTCTTATCATTTATTGCTGTAAGTTAATTGTTTACCTCGGCATTTTTTTTATTATTATGACTCCCGCACCAGTTTTACTTTGGGTTTACCAAACTCAACATCAAAACCAGAGTGTCATTTTTTGTGTTTTCCAGTCTCGTGGTTTTGGACATAATAAACACCCAGCTACCTAAATGAGACACTAGACCGCCAGAAAAATAGTTCATTTGTTTTGATTTTTTAGGTAGTTAATTCCTCAAGCTAGAATTTCGGAAACCCAAGTCTATCACGTCATTAAGTTTTCCATCCACAAAGAGCCAAACACATGCGCGACAGAAGGGCCGGCCCGTCATATTGCCACCCGCAGAGCCGAGAAACCAACGCTCGGTCACGGACTTGTAGAAGATTCGCGTTCATTCTTGCACCAGACGTAACTTTTGCCTTGCTTTCTTGTTCTCGAAAGTGCCAGTTCATCATCGCCCCGAGCGCGCGATGCTCCAACCTTTTTGACGAACTTTCGAGATAGTGACGCACTGTAGATAAGTAGCTGCCCGCGACCTTGTCGAGTCACTCTCGCTCTCGCTCTCTGAATTATGTGACGAATAACTGGCGAACGCCGCCCGACAGCACTCTCGCTTTGCGCGCGACGTAGCAGCCACTGTGTTGATTCCACGCGCAGAGCAAAAGCCGCCGGGCAAAATTCGTCGGTTATTCGCAGGATATTCGTCCCATGGAGTTGAACTCCATGGGACGAATATGCTGCGAATAACCGACGAATTTTGCCCGGCCTCCATGGGACGAATATGCTGCGAATAACCGACGAATTTTGCCCGGCGGCTTTTGCTCTGCGCGTGGAATCAACACAGTGGCTGCTACGTCGCGCGCAAAGCGAGCGTGCTGTCGGGCGGCGTTCGCCAGTTATTCGTCACATAATTCGTTCCATGGAGTTGAGCCTTTACGCTGCCGAATCGCCGGTTGCTTTTCTGCTGCTTCGACGCTCTTTCTCTTTACTTATTCTGTTTGGCACAAGTTCGCCGATTAAACCTTTATTTTTCAGTTCAATGTTCGTCCTCTCGTCACCTTCATTCGTGACAATATGAATCTGATCACATTGAAATATGTGTAATTGGCCTCTGAAACCTCCGACAACGGCGCAAAGGCAATTTTCTATTTTTCAACGCGTCGGTGGTTTTGTTGTGCATGTGCCTCGCCGTTTGGCTCAGGACGGTTTTCGCCTTTTGTTCTGCCCACATTTGCTGGAGACGTGAGCTTGGAGCGTAGGCAACTGGCCCCCTTGCACGAGAACTGGCGCAGCCGTGCGCGTTCCAAAGAAAGCTCGTGCAGAGAAAAAAGGGCAAGGGACCAGGGATGTCTAATTCAGGATATAGAAAAATACCCCACTGTATCGAAGCGCCGCCACAGACGATTTCTTGCATTGATGTACAGGCCTGGAAGGCAATCCCACCGCCATCTGTTGGTTCAGAATCACACTAACCAAGGGTGGGGTTGCACCT
>JAZHYW010048308.1:0-32291 GCA_037355805.1 Ixodes ricinus | reverse complement strand
GCGTATTGCTCGCTGCTGGGGTGGTATCTGTAAGCTCGAAGGTTTCATATCTGAGAAAGAGGCTTGCCGAGGATCTAATGTTACGCAATGGAAGCCCTCCAACGGCGCCTAGCCAATTTGTTTATGTGACGTTATGCGTTTTTGTTATGTCCCTGCTTGCCCGTATCTTCAGGGTCGCGTGCCTTTTTCCTTTCGTTCTTTTCGATTTCCGTGAGAGTATTCGTTTGTACTCTGCATAGATAACGAGGGTGCGGTCGAGGCATAGGTGAGATGTTTTCGTGGATTACTTCCCTATTTCTGCGATACCATGGAAGGAGCCTTCATTGCCGTCAAAATGGCTTCCTGCGCGTTTTCAAATGTAATTTTGAAGAAATAGCGATCGGTTTGCGTCTAATTGGGGAGGATTTATTATTTGACCGAAACCCCAGAGAAGGCTGTATATGTATTGGAGATACGAGTGCTGCCATCATCCATGGCGTTCGATGATCTGTGAACCACGTGGTGAAATCCAGAGACGTGCGCTATGCAAATGTCAAATCCAAGCAGCTGCTCAAAGTGAGTTGCCCCCCCCTCGCAAAAGAAAGTAACGGACTTTTATCGTTCGATGAGCCGGTGCTGATGGTAAATGTCGCCGTGGGGTAGCCTGGTGATTGTCTTCCGCGCTTCCGCCCTTAATGGTGGTGGGCGTCAAAGTCCCTGGGCCGTTAAGATCTGGCGGATAAGGAGTGCTGAATTTAGGTACCGCCTCATCCTTGGTGGAGACCTAAATATAGACATGTTGAAAGACAGCGCCGATAGAACGCACTTAGAGCTTCTGCATTCGGCAAATGCCTTTTGGAATCCAACAACCTGTCCCACTAGAGTAAATGCTTTGAGTTGGACGTTGATCAGTCTTTTTGTAACGAACTATGACACGTATGATGTCGTGGCTGGTGTTCTCAGCTGTGACGTAACTTATAAGTGGCCACCCGCCCCTATTTGTTTTTGGTCGCAGGCAAGAGGGTACCTCCAAGATGGTTGCACCATTCTTATTCAGACAAAACATATGTGTTGAAACTTTAGAGGCTTTCAGAAATAATATATCAATGTTAAGTTGGGAGGAGGTGGTTGGTTCGACAAATGTCAATATCTGCTCCGATATGTTTATTAAGACTTTTAAAAATTTACACTGATGCCTTTTTGCAAAGGGCTATCAGGATTACCAAAAAAGGACGGAAACACTGGGTTATAAAGAGTCACCTAAAACAAATTCGAGTTTAAGATGCTCTTTCAATCAGTTTTTAAGAGACGGTCTAAAAAAAAAGTACCATTAAAATCTTTTCGATGGCGAGTGCTTGCGACGACCCGAAGTGCTTAGGAAAAGACTGGAGTTGACTTTTAGGAAAACCGGTAAAGAAAAACTGCAATATAGCCAGTCTTGAGATAAATAGTGTGAACATTAGGGGTACTGACTTGACAAAACAAATTCCATTTTTTTTTGTGAATCTGGGTAACAGTGAGCATAGCGGGGTAGCTAGAGACAACTTACGTCAGGCTGGCAAATCCATGTTCTTTTTTTTTCCAACAGATGTAAATAAGGTATTTTCGACGATAATGAATCTTCGGAAGAGTAACTGCTTTGACGCAGATGAGCTGCAAATTAGACCTGTTAAATACGTTCTAGACCTAATCGTTTGCCTCTAACACATATATACAATCTAGCACTGTCAAAAGGCATTTTTTCCAACGAATATGCAGAGAGCTAATGTATCTGTACTTTATAAGACTGGGGATAAGAGTAATATTGGAAACTATGGCCCGATTCATCTTCCAATCCGAAGGGACTCGAGAAAATATTGTATTCGCGAATTCTTCGTTTTTTGTGAAAAGCACTCGCTTATCACTGATTCCCAATTTGGTTTCAGAGCACGCAGGTCAAGTGAAACTGCACTTTTGATTCAGAAGGAAACAATTCTTGATAAAATAAAAAACCGTCTAATGACCCTAGATATTTTTTTTATTTAAGTAAGGCGTTTGATCGGATAAACCATTCTGTGATTTTTGATAAGCTATTTTCTAATGGCCTTCGAGGAGTTTCGCTATCCCTCATAAGGTTGTACTTATACTTTCGATGCCAATTCGTATCGATAGGTAAAACATTGTCCACCTTAAAACACATATCCTCAGGTGTACCCCAAGGCAGCATTCTTGGTCCTCTGTCGTTATATATATATATATATATATATATATATATATATATATATATATATATATATATATATATATATATATATATATATATATATATGTATATGTATATATATAATTGATATTGTAGACATTGACCAAAATGTTCAATTTGTCATTTACACGGACGATTTGAGTATTTTCCTTCGTGATACCCACGAACATTGTCTCGTCGAAAGAGCCAATGATGTTCTAGAGTCAACAAGTGCTCGAGTGTGCTTATCCTGCCCTCATCTATATGGTGCATGTGCAATAAAATATGTGGAAATATTTAAATCGATTGGGTATAATATTTTCAAGTAACATGACTTGGAATGAGCATGTACGATACTTGAGCAATAAACTTTGTAAAGTTGTGGGCGTAATGAATAAACATAGATATCTTACCCGCCAACGTTAAAACCACGCCGTACAGATATTTTTTTTCGTATTCATTTATGTTTTGGGCAGGTAGTATGGGGCACTACTGGCATAACTAGCATCAATCACTTGAGACTGCTTCAGAAAAAGGCGCTGAGAATCATCGCTAATGTTCCATGTTTTGGTCCCTCTTTGCCCTTGTTTGAAAGGTATGGTTTTTCAAATGTATTTAATTTTTACTGGCAGCGTCTTGATTTAAACTACGTCGATGCTGTAAAAGGAAACATCCATATATTACTTGAACTCACGGGCATCACGAAAAATCACACTATTTATACTGCAAGAACTGAACGACCATGTCATACTCCACTATCACGAACTAACTTCGGCTGGAAGATAATGAAATATACGCTACCAGCTCTACTGAACAGTCTCTTTTCACGCTATTTTGTCATTAATTTACTCACTCACAAATCCATACCTACCATATTTTGTTAACGTTTTATCGCGTTTGGGTCTTTTAGTTACACGAACCGTTTGCAGCGTTTATAACTGAGCACTAGCTCTTTTTTCAGCTTTCTTTTTGTCTTGGTTGTGCAGATGTTGTTGCTGTTCTTTGTGTTGCGCCTGCTGTTTCTTATGGAGAACGTCCTCCCCTTTCTGGGTTCCTTTTTGGCACAAATGTTGTTCGTTGGGGTGCCGGAAGTTTGTCATGACGCACAATTGTGGCTTTTTTTCCCCATCCCCTTCCATCCCCACTGCGGTAGTAAATAAAGTTCAATTCAATTCAGTACGGACTAGAGAGGTAAGTCCAAAGGGCAGGTCATTTCCGAAAATGTAGCCTACAATTATACTTCGTAGCGGCAAATTTTGCTGAATTTTTTAAGGATACCAAGACTCAAGATATTAATCGCTCATTTATGAACAATGAGAAAAGTGAATCGATATATCCAAGGAATAGACTGGAACGAGTTGCTAAAGAGCAAAACCCAGAAAAATTTACGAAAATTTTATGAACATATTTAAAGATATTTATGCAGAATCAACTCAAATATGCAGCGCAAAAAAGCGTAAACAAGAGAACCAGTGGGTGACTAAAGGAATTGATGACTTGATGAAAGAAAAAAAACACGAAAGCTTGGCAATTACTTAAGTGTTGTCCTAATAATGACAAATATAAAGAAAAACACACAAAATAGTAACCAAGGTACAGTGCTGATAAGATAAAAAAAAGTTCGGTTGGACAAAGGGTCACTGAGACAAGGGATATTGCACAATGCTGGACTTCAGTAAACCAACTGTTAGGACGAAGAAAGAAAAAAAACTATTGAGGTCACAATCCAAGCAAACTTTGGACCAGAACGAGACTTAGAAGTACTAGTCAATACGGAATATGCACAACCAATCCGTTTGCTGTATCTAAATAGAAAAACAAAACAATCAAATATGAAGTAATTAATTATTTCCCCCAATATGAATGGCAGTGATCTGATTGAAATTGTTAAACGTCGTACGACTAATAAGCAGTATGGTTGAGCCAAATGAGAGCTAGAGATATTAAATGCCATGTCAATATATTAAAACCCGCATTACTACAATTATGCAATTATGTATTTTCCAGTGGCAAGATTCCTAATTAAAACAATTATGTTTTCGGGCAATATGCAAGAAAAGACAATTTTTTTAATTATAGACCAGTATGCATACTGTTGATGATCAATATATAATGGAAACTATATTAATAAAACACTTCGGAGCTATATTTGAAAATATAATCTATTAACTAGCACACAATATGGATTTGATCACGTAGGAACCATGTGACCTGTTAGAAGACTTTTTTGACTATGTAAATGAAAATATGGACAGAAGTAAATATGCTTTATTTATAGACATTTAAAGGGCCTTAGAAACGATAAACCATAATATATTGCTAGATAGGTTACACAGTACTGGTATTCGGTGAAAAATGGATGACTTATTCCAGAATTATCTTAATGACTGGTATGAGATTGTACCATAGGCGCCGACTACGGGGTGGGGTCTGAGGATCCTGAGCCCCCCCCCCCCCCCCCCCCCCCCCGGTTGACATTTCCTTTGTTCTTGGATGCTAAGGTAGTTGTGAGATCATTGACGTTGTCAAGGGAATTCCTCCCTCGTCTGAAGCCTGCCATAGACTCAAGTTAGGTTGTCCAAGGTACCACTCCAGTCGTGTGTCAATATTTTTTACATCACTTTGCCGACACAAACAGACACTGCGATTGGACGAAACGACGATAGGTCAAGAGGCGATTTCCCTTGCGTAAGGATCGGTATGATGCGCGATGTTTTCCACTCCCGGCGATACCTGGCAGGTTTCCCATAACATGGTGTAGAGTTTCAAGAGCCTCTCTCTACCATCTTTACCCAGATGAGCTAATGCTGAGTAAGTTATACCGTTCGGTCCGGTGGAGGACGAGCAGTTCAGTCCGAAAAGTGCGTCTTCCAGTTCACGTGCAACATATAATGCGTCCATGTAGTTACACGCTCGGAACTGACTATTGAGTTTTTACAGCAAGTGCTGACCCCGGATTCGCGACATTTTCTGTGAGTTTTTTTTTTTTTCAGTAGGCTTAGCCAAAACTAGCTCCGAGACATCTAGTTTGAGTGATAGTGCCCGGAGAGGGTGACGCTGTTGGGGTGGTATCTGTAAGCTCAGAGGTTTCATATCTGAGAAAGAGGCTTGCGAGGATCTAATGTTACACAATGAGCCCTCCAACGGCGCCTAGCCAGTTTGTTTATGTGACGTTATACGTTTTTGTTGGCGTCTCGCGTTGCCCATATCTTCAGGGTCGTGTGCTTTTCCTTTCGTTCTTTTCTGATTTCCGCGAAATTGTTCGTATTCTGCATAGATAACAGGGTACGTTCGAGGCAAGGTAGATGTTTTCGTGGATTACTTCACTATTTCTTCGATACCATGGAAGAACCTTCATTGCTGTCAAATGACTCACACGCGTTTTCAAATGTAATTTTAAAGAAATAGCAATCGGTGCGTCTAATTGGGGAGGATTTATTATTTGACCCAAACCCTTTGAGAAGACTGTATATGTTGGAATATGATTGCTGCCATGGCATATTCGATGTCTGTGAACCACGTAATAAAATTCGAGAGACGTGCGCTAGCAAATGTCAAATCAAGCAGCTACTCAAAATAGTTACCCCCCCCACCAAAAAAAAGTATGACTTTTATTGTTCAGCAAAAAAGACCATGCTGATGGGTAAATGTCGCAAGTGAGGTGCCCTGGGTGATTGTCTTCACACTTCCGCATAAGGAGTGGTGGGCATTAAAGTCCCCGGGCCGTTAAGATGTGCGGAGAAGGAGTGCTTTCAATAATATAGTTAATTCGTTCGGAGTTAAATTGAGTATTTGGCAGAATATCCCTACCGAAAAGGAACATCAGAAAATTTCTGATGGTCCATCAGGCTGATGGTTTGTCGTATTTTGGGACATTGATGGTCTGATGGTTTGATGGCGTGATGGTTTAATGTTGTGATAGTTTGATGGCTTGATGGTTTGATGGCCCGATGGTCTGTCGTATTTCGGGACATTGATGGTTTGATGGTGTGATGGTCTGATAGTCTGTCGTATCTTGGGACATCTGACGGCCTAATGGTTTGACGGTCTGTTGGTCTACTGGTCGGTGTTCATTTCTAATCACATATGAACCGGCAGAAGACAAAGATTGCATTACAGACAAATGTAAACTTTATTTTGTGCCCATTATTATTTTAAATAAGAAACATCCGAAGCGTTAGGATATCTTCCGAAATGAACCTTCCTTGAAAACTTGAAAGCAAAGTTAGTATTTTGGTTACATGTATTATTTCTATTTATAAATGACTGAATGTTGAATTATTAAACTGCAAAAACAAAACGAAAAAGAAAATGTGCTTAATCCACTCGCAACTTTCGAGACTCCAGAACTTGCAACTTTATCGGTGCCCGTTGCGGGGCTATCTACACTCTGTCCACATCGTCCATGCTGGGCATGACGGCGTCGCGCGACAGCGTGCAATGCACTAAGCCTCGTCGGCCCAAGAATGCAGTGAGCCTAGTAATACCGCATTCGCGTATTTGTAAACGTTTTTTCTCGCAAACATTTAGTTCACAGTACACGTCCGCCTAGTAAATGAATTTCCTATCAAGCAAAATGCGTTTTTCCGCACATTCTCTGCCGCTTAGATCGTAAACATGATCTACTTGACATACAAAGCGGATCAACAAATTGTTTCACCAACGGTCTATAACAGAAGTTAAGAGAAAACAATGGTTGCAACTACAAACCTGGGTTTATAAGAAGGTGTCTTCGTGACCTTTCGAGTATCCTAGGACAATTGTTGAGGCGGATTATTACGGATTGAGCACTCCTTCTCGAGCCACGCCGCTGTCAGCTTTCCACACCGATTGTAATTCATGCATTCGCGACGACGTGAAATCCTTAGCGCCTCCTCTCGGCCACTGCTGGAACCTCCTGAAGATAGTCAGGTTCTTTCCACCACCGAATGATGTCATGAAAAGCACCATCAGCCTTTTTGACGTTCTGATGGTCTATCGAGATATCCTGATGGTCTCACCCGGGCGACATCAAAACGTTTCGATGGTCCGTCAGTCACCACAAGAAACGTTTTGACGATTTATGAGCTACAAACAGAAGCCATTAATGGTTTATGAGCCACTTCAGAAAATATTTGACAGTCCATCAGACACCATCAATGAAGTCTGATGGGCCATCAAAAATGTCTGTTGGGCCATCAAGATCTGTTGAACCATCAGGAAGGTGTGACGGTCCATCAAGAAGGTGTAATGGGTCGTCAAGAGAGTCTGATGGGCGATCAAGAATGTTTGATGAACCATCAAAAAAATTAAGGCTCCAGTACACGCTGTGAAGGGGGTTGGACAGCGAAACTGTGGTATCACCTGCAACGATTGCCCACTACACTATAGACCCTTTTTCTGGCAAACGCCACCAGATGGTGCTCCAGTATTTGACGTGCCAGAGAACTTCCGGTTTATAAAAAGAGTGAACAAAGGCCACCTTTGAAATGTAGATGAAACGTTTAACCACCAATTTTCCACGTGAACGCCAAAAGAACGAAGGAGTGCGAGACCTGTTCAAATGTTTCGAGTGCTCTTATAAACCAACTTTCCTCCTTCCAAGATGTAATATTGTACAGCCGAAGGCCCTCGTTAAATCTCCAACTTTGTTGTCCGTGTAGCATTTATGCTTTCTAGCACTGGTGATTCAGCAGGCTTAACAGGCTTGCAAAGACGTTGCCTCCGTGATACTGTCAATAGCGGCAGCGCGGACTCCGACTGGCGATCCTGTCAAAAGAGACAGCGCCGTTATCTCGGACATTGTTGGCTCTTGGGCATACGTGTGGCGTTATCGTCAATAAACAAGTCATTATCCGGACCCAAGGAACCTTCTCTGTTTCTAACTGGTACCCCAAAGGGGAATCCCACAACGCTCAAAGAGCCCGCGCCAGAATATGACATTGTTGCGGTCGCATCAACCCGTCGTCTCAGTCATTTCTTTCCAAAATAGTTACGATGCCCACATGGAGTATAAAAAGTTGGTTTGCGTGAGCAGTAAGAACTCTGCGTCTTCGATGTGGTAGATTACAATACTTTTAAAAACATTTTTGTACCGGCTTTAATCGGGAAGCTTGAGGCTATCGAAAATGTGCCGTCATAACCGTGTGACGGACCATGTAGGCAAATGACATCAGCGGTGCCAGATTTTTTTTCACACGCGTAACTTTATAGTTTTTGAAAGGATTTGATAATCTGATATTGGTCTCTATATATATCAGCATCCTTTCAGTACACTCATATAAAGAAGAAAATATCAAAACACGAGGTTTTTAACGACGAGCTTATACACGGCAGAAGAGTGGATGCAAGCACGTTTTAGGTTTTCAAATGTGTTTTCTCTTAGAAGCGCACTTACCTTTCCTTCTCGTATTTCAGCGGCGAGTTCGGAAGCCGAACGGAGTAGGAGTTGTTGACGAATCGGCGGTAGCCGCTCGGACTTTGCTGAGTGAACCAGAACCATAGCCAGAAGCAGAACCGGACCGTCCGGCTCCAAGAGAAGAGAACCACCTCCAGAACCAAGGTGACGAAGAACTCCCAAAATGCGACCATGATCGACGACGACGTCAACTCGAATGACGCCGCGTGGCAGAACGAGCTATTATGAACTCTCCCAAACCGCGTCGGTGTCGTTGTTGATTCGAACGATGTGCACTCTTTCAGTTCGCCTTCTAATCTTTCGGAAATTGCAAACATTGGCTCGGACATCGGACGGGAAAAATAACGAGCTCGTAATCGCTTCGACTGTCGCAACGACAGATTGCCGACGGCGAACGCCCTGCGTCGTCAACGTAAAAATATCCTTCATGGGCTCGACTTCTGATGATTACTCTTCGAGTTCGTCCAAGTGGTTCGTACCCACTGTCTGTCGCCGCTGGTTTATCATGTGGCATGTAGTACAATAAAGAGGTAAAAAAGTATTTAATAAATGGTGACTGTTATGTTCACTGATCTTTTAGCTGGGGTCCGAATAATGATCCATTCTCGAAAATTGCTTGACGAACTTTCAAAATGAGTTGAAATTTTCGCAATATTTGACGGCTGTTGCGATGGGCCTTTGTGGAGGTCACGTTCCTCCCTTCGTCCCCCTTTCGCCCCCAGGCGGGGGTGTGCCATCCCATTGACAGTCGGCGACCGGCTGGCTTGGCCGTTAATATGGAATTTAAGTAGACCGTTTCCGCAGCCCGCTAAGCATTCCTCGAACAGGGGCCTTCAGTTCGCATTATCGTCTGCCGCCACCCGCGGATTATCAGGCCAAACCCTCTCCTGAGCCACGACGCAGCCTAATGGAGGGAGCCATCACAATCCGTCTGCTTAGACATTCTGTGGGTTTGTGCGCGTGCTCGATGGTGCGAACAGGGGCGGAGCCATGCTACGTGACGTTCGTTGGCAGCTCGTACACCATTGGCTGCCAACCGCTGGGGTACAGAACAGCGACTTTATAAAAGAAGCGAACAAGAGGTCGCAAACGTGCTCTCGGACGATGTATACACATCTGTAAATGTGTATTAAACAGAGTTTATCGCGAGAAAAGACGTCTCCTGATGCTCCTGCCGGGAGTCGTCCACTGCGGTTCCTGTCCTGGCCTGGCCCTGCCTGATGCTGCCTGGAGAACTAATCGGTCACAAGTACAACACGGCGCAGTAGCGAAACCCTAGAACCGCCGAACCCACGCAGAGTCGAATACAACATACAAATATGCTGTCTGTTCCACTTTGTTTCTGTTCTCTTACTGTTGTAACTCTTTTCTAGCCCAGTCTGTTGATCATGGTCAAATACAAGTTTTGTTACTCACGGTGCAAGATGGGGTTCCGTCGATTCATGTTTGTTGGTTGACTGTGCTTACAAAAGAGACTCTTCCCAGTCTAGGAGTGGAGACCGTGGTTTCGCTGCTCTTTCATGGCGTCATCGCATCAATGTTTTAGGGGCGAAGCTCCTTAGGGTCTAGCCTTGTCCATCCGTCCGGCGTCCGTGCTCACATCGATTGCCATCCCATCTGTCTGTCATGGATGAAACGTTGCATGTAGCCGCTCAACGTCTATACAGGAGAGGGCGCTGCGGTCAAATGCGTATATAATCGCGTTAAACTTTGCATGCATTGGCTCAACGTTTATAGACGAGAGGGCGTTGCGGTCAAATGCTCAACTGCGTATATAACCACGTTCCATACCACACATTTTCTTTCTGACATGGACCATTGACTTAAGCGGTGGAGATGCGTTCCCACGGCTTCTAGCGGATCCAAGCTGATCCGCTAGAAGCACCACTACTGGCTCCTGCATTTCACCGACCATAAAGCAGTAATAATGAAGTCGAAACGCAACCCGAAACTCAACACTACCTATGAGCAAAAAAAAAAAAAAAGTCAGCACCATCGGCACTATTTATGAACAATAAAATCAGTATCATCAGCACCACCAGAGCTTCGTCCCCATCAACATCATTTACCACGTGGAGATGCGGCCTCTTTTTTGGTGTTCCTCTTTTTATTTATTTATTTTTGTCCTCGGCCTCGGGTTCTATAATGTCCAAATTTAACCAGCTCGCTCATTACCCGTTCTTCAATCATCAACTATCATGTGGCTCGCAGGTTTATGTAGTCTGTGGGAGTAAAAGGGCGAGGGAAGATTATGAGGGTGGGCTAGTGAGAGGGCGAGGGAAGAAAGAGGGTGATTCTGTGGGACAACACGTGATGACTGGAGATAGTGACACCGGGAGAATCAGTATTGTACGGAACACGTGGGACTGCTTCTGAAGAAAAAAAAAGAAATTTAATTTGAACACTTTAACTTTAACTGTTAAGTAAGCTGTCATAAAAAGATAGAAGCCGGAGGGCGTACGTAGGTGTATCGCGAACGGCTAAGCGGGATCCAAGCTAAAATAATGGTGGACAAACTTTAAAGAAAAAGAAATCGGAAATTTGAACTCACACATTAGAAAGTTGACCCAGAGCTACGATTTGAACAATGTATTTAAATTAGGTAGTTGTTTAAGATTTTTGTCAATAATTTTTTTAACTAAGTATTGTCTAAGATATATTGACTTAAAGGCACGTACAACCTCGGCTCCTGCAGGGAAGAAAAATCCCTCAGCTCCCCTGCCTAAGCTGCGAGGGAGCGTGGCAAGGTAAAAAGTGGAGAGGCTATGGAAAGGAGGAGGCGAGAAAAGTGGAAAGCGCGAAGTGTACGTCGGCCTTTAAGCGTTTCTGTAGGTAGTCTTTTAGCGAAATGTCGGCCGTCTCTTCAAAGCTTTCGCGGGACTTCTTTTCAAGTTCCTGCTACAGGCCTCGGCTACCTCCTCTTCTGTTGCATAGGAAATAAAACTGAACCAACTAGGTTCACACTGAACACGCATTCCTCAATCCTTGGGTCATGAGGACGCAACCAATTCTACAGAGCCGTTTCACGTGGCATAGTTTCCGGCAGTGGTAATCTCGCCAGATGCCTCGTTGATAAACTTTCGCCCTATATGTCTTTCTATGCGCGGAGGCAGTGTTTTCTAGTTCAATCGGGCTATTTTGCTTTGTGGTCGACTGCACCAGTTAGTCTCGTGAACATAAAAGAGCACAGGCTTGTACTCGATTTTTATGCCCTACCAGTCTTTATTTTAACTTATAAGACGAGCCGGCGATCGAGAAGTGACCCTGGTGAGGTTCTGCCCGGGCAACTCCGAAAAGGAAAGGAAAAAAAAACACAGAGCAAGCAAGGGTTTATGCGCTGTAAATAGAGCCCCGGTTGAACTTTTTGAGTTGTGTCGTCGACGAAGCCACTCACCACGCTTGTGCGTATCAGCCACACTAAAAACGACGCCAAGAACTAATCATTTGCATAAAAACAGATGGGGAAATGGCGGATTCATGCGATCCACACCCCAGAATGCGGCTTACCGGAATTAAAAAGGCGTTTTGCGAAACTTCCTTATAGGTTTTATAAAATTATTTCGTTATCCACTAATTTTTTTTCTTTTACTTTTAGTCCCTGAAGCTAGAGTGATAATAACGAATTCCCGAGACTGGTGGAAACTCAAAGCACGGGCTTAGTTCGTTATCCACCATTTTATTCCTCCTTTTCTCCCAGCTTCGCTCTTCCTCCTTCCCGCCTCCCTCTTTTCTCCTCTCCCCATTCGCCTGCTTCCTTTCAGAGCTAAGTAATCGTCTCGTGATTTATCACAGAAGTACTGACACTGAAATAAAAAAAGAAAACATCTTTTACAGATCTTTCTGCAGTTTAACGCGACACCCACTAAAGAACAAGATGACAGGCGAAAAAAAAAACCGCGTTTGACGCACCACAATAAATCAAGTACCTATTCGTAAAAATAAATGATCCATTGGTGGATCCTTAGGGGATGCGTTAGCATGATCCCTGGGAAACGCCACATACTTTCCTTTTTGGCAAACACTAAGGCTGACCCAGCCACGTTTCTGTTTGGACTTTCTTTTGCTTTCTCTATATTTTGCTGCCTCTTTTTGGCTCCGTTATGGGGTCAGTGCTAGCGTCTCACAAAGGCGGTCGTGTTTGGCGTTTCCGAAGGGTCATGCTAACGTATTTCCCAAGAATACACCAATGGATCTTCCTTTAATATTTTTTCCCGCCTACTTGGACCAGCGCTAGTACTTGGTTCACACCTCATTTTGTAGCACAAACCAGGACATCACGCGCTCTGGACACCTGCAACTTCAGACTGGTCCCAGTTTTCGCGCGCGCATTGGCTTCTGCTTCGTGACGTCGCCTCCCTCTCGCCTCGCCATGCCGCGCGCGCATTGGCTTCCGCCCTATGACGTCACCTCCCTCTCCCTTTGGTCCTTCACTACTCTCCTCCTCTCTACGCCGCGCGTTTTCTTTTCCACTGTTTTGTTCACAGACGGACGCCGTCAGCTTTTCCCTGTCATGTAGGTACTAATGTTAACGCATTAATAAAATGCGTAAAACGGAATTTTGTGATCAATAAAACGCACATAAATTTTTGTTAAATGTACAGGCGGAAACATTTCATGTAGCGGAGCCTCTGACGTCATGTTCCTTTGCGCCGGTCAGTGGTGTTTTGGAACTATACAGGCCTCTTGCACTCGGCCAGGTGGTGCGAGCGCGTCCACAAGACGCGACGAGACGCGACCATGTAATGTTGGCTTCTGCGTCTGCAAGACGCATGGAGGTAAGAAGATTCTGGAGCCGACATGACGCCACCAGAGGAGGCGGGGGAGACTTCCGGTTTGGAGGGACACGCCCCCAACGATGACCAAAGGACACCCTTGGAGGCGTTCTCACCGACTCCGATATCAACTTCCTGCTTCACTTGGGATTTTCTCGTTTGGCTGGCTTGAGCCGGTATGTCGCATCCTCTCCTTCCTACCCCCATGACAAGACGCGAACATAAAGGCGGCATTGTAGCGTTTGATTTAGAATGCCTCAATGTTGCTTGCTGGCTGCGCCTTGCTAGAGTGGCGACATCCTTTGGGAGGGCAAGTGCCGCCTTTTCAAACGCTGTCACCATCTTGCCTCCCGCGTTATGTTGACTTCATATCCACGAGAACAGTGGATCGGCTTGTGCTCGTGAAAATGCCGAGTTCTGAAGTATACTCGTTGAAGTCAAGATACATTATTCCAAGTAGAGCCTTCCTCGGATCACCAATGCCACGAAGTATCGCAAATGCGGCCATATGTACAATGTTTCCTCATTATCATTAGATGCAGGGCCGGAAACAAACGCATATAGTTGACGGAATACGTGTCATTACATGCTCTTAAAGTTACTGCGCGTCATTTCACAGGTGGTAATACTTAATAACTGAGTAAACAGCTGATAAACGGCTGCATGTGAGTGAGAGGCAAGATGGCCGTTTGACTAGCAGACGACAGAGTTGTCCTCACTCTGGGAGGGCCGCCAGCACAGCAACATGGAGGCATTCTATAGACAATTGGAAGCATGGCGCCCGTAGAGTCACTGGGCGCCCCGACTGATGCCCCATGAGTGCAACCACGTGCTGCTTGCGCGTGAACATAGCTTTGGCAAGCTTGAAATTGCACGGGCTTGGCCGCACGAGCAAGACATGGCCGCGGCCAGTGACCTTGCTTGCAGTCGTCTATAGACGATTGCAAACGGGGTATCTGGCGGCCGCCATGCTCCTCCTCGTGTGAGCGAGCACGTGCAATTGCCAGACCTGCCAAAGCTATTTTCACACGCATGGTGCACGCTTGCACAGATAGGGCACCAGTCGGGACGCCGTCAGCTATTTTATAGTTGCAGACTTGTGCCTATTTCAAATACTCTACTCAAGACAGTGTATTTCAAACACGTTTTGAAGTATCTTGGTATCTTGCAAATACTTTTGATCGAGAGTATTTGATACTGTATTTTAATTACATTTCTGAGTATCTTGTAGTCGTTATCTCAAATACATTTTTGACATTCCGCCATTTTCCGAGTTTTTCAAAAAGTACGATATGGCGTGGGCGTGGCACAAGCAAACGTGAACGATTCTAGCAACCAAATCCTGTTGCTAGCCCTGATAAGCTACGGTGACTTAGATTGAGCTCGCGAAAATATCGCTTTTGCGCCGATCGTGACTCATGTTTCATCCAAAAGTTCGTTCAATGAAGGTTTTCCCTTCGCCTTCCCAAAAGCACCTTTTGTTTCCTAGAGTTTCCCTAAAAAATTCTTAAACAAAAGGGGTGGTTTCTTACGGATGTAAAGATTGCCACACTGAGGCGCAACGCCGAACGGGAAACGACCCACGACAACAATGCAGACTGCAATGTAAAAAAATAACAACTAAAAATAAAAAGAGGGCACAAAAAGATTTTTTTTGCTTGTATATTAATCTTGCTACGGCAAAACGTCGAGCTTTTTTATTTCTTTTTTTTTTGTTGTCAGTTTGGCATTTATTGTTCTTGCGAACACTGTTTGTAAGCGAACATTGATAAGCAGAGAACCGGTCAGGAAACGAATGTTTGACTAAAAACCCCGAGACTGGGACAAGAAGGGACGGACAAACACAAAGTCTCCACAATGTTTAACCACCACCAGCTCGTTTGCACCCTAACCTTTTGTTCAGGAAACGAACTTCGAGCAGGATGACCTCTTAAAATGCCAACAAAGTGTCCCCCAACGTTGATTGCCTTTCTGAACGCAACTTACTTGAAGAAGGTACGACCAGTGCCTTGGCTATTATGTGGGCTCTCTTTGTTATCCATTCACTCATTTACGTATTAAAGTTCGTTTATAGTGAGCTCCCCATATAGAAAATATGAATTGTAGTTAAATGACGAGATATTCAGCGACGTGACTATAGCTGAAGCGACCTCTTTTTACTTTATTTTTTGTACCAGAAATGTTTTGTAACATGTATCAGTGATATCCCTCTGACAAACTCCTTATAGTTGGACTGCATAAAATAACCTTACAATTTTTTTGCCGTTTTGTGCTGTTGCGTGCTAATAAACTATTCTGGTAAACCAGATTTGCGCAACTGTATAATTGTGTTTGTCACTGACGTCGATACAAATTACGCAATGCGGAAGTATCTTCAAAAGTAATTGAATTACATATCTAAGTATTTGTACTCTACTCAAGATACTTTCCAGTGAAAGTAACTTGAGTAGTACTTTTAAATACTTTATGAAGCAGGTGCTTAGTAACCTAACTTAAATACTTTTCTCGAGTATTCTGTTCAACACTACGTTGTCAAAAAGCTTCCGGAGTGCTCCAACTCTGTCAAAGCATGCGAATGATACGCAACACGAAGCACCGTGCTCAGCAGTGCCGGGCTGCAGCACTGTGGATGCTACGCTAGCCTTGACAGTGTAGCACCAAATAGTATAAGTTCGACCATGCACGAGCCACCGTTCGAATGCTAGCGTCTGTCAGCGTCTGGCGTCTGTTCATTTGCGTAAGAGAAAACAAAATAAAATAAAACAAAAATATACAGTCCGTTGCCTCCTATCGAAACGCCAACAATGCGTTTCAGCAATGTTGGGAAACGTAGCAACCCGCAACCGAAAAGCGACCTAAAAATCTTTGTAAAAATACAACAACAACAACAGAAAATTGAAGAGGCTGTTTTTAGGATGGCCATGTAATCACAACCCCGAGAATAATGTCACCTCAAATCGCCCTAGAAACGGACTGTAATCTCGAGCGCTTTGTGCTTTATCTGTTGCTGCCTCGCAGTTTACGAGAGAGTTTCTAGAGGCAGGAGCAGAGAGCAGCCAGGTACATTGAGCGAACGCGGCTCATCTGTCTACCTGCGGCGTCATGCTCGGCACGATCTAATCTTCGCTCCTTTCTAAACACAGCGCGGGGTCGTTGTCCGGGAACGACGGGCGGTCGCCGCAGCAGTATATGTCGACATTTGCTTCCAATGCTTTCCGGAATACAAAAACAAAGATATCCAATTGCTTCCTTGGCTGCCGTGTAATTCTTCACACTGCCTTCACTCGGCGGGTGAGAACAATTACCACCTAGCAGACAAGGCCTTAACCCCAAGAAGAAATATTTGCACTACGACAGCTGCCATTCACGGCCCTGCAAAAATAGCATACCTTACAGCCAGGTTCATAGGTTTAAACACATATGTTCAAACAACGATGCTTTGAAAACAAAAACCGATCAATTGTGGCAAGTCTTGAAAGAACAGAAGTATCCGAAAAATATCATATACAATGCGATCAATAAGGAACAGGCCTTTGATCGTAGCCTCTTGCTAAGTGAGCAGAGCCCTCAGACAGAGGAGCGTCGGGCGAACCTTGTACTAACTTTTAACAATAAGTGTCCGAACGTCGCACCCATATTAAGAAAAAAATTTGACATTTTACAGCAAAGTGATCGCCTAGCAAGAATTATTCCTTCCGTTCTTCGAGGAGTCTGCAGGCACTCACGCACAAAAGCACTGGCAGTGTCCCAGGCGCAAGAACAAATTGCGAGGTCTGTCAACACGTGACACCTAAAACCACGGTAGAGAGCAGGAATTCTAATTTCAGCTACATAATTCATAAAAGACTTTAACTGCGGCACAAGTAATGTGAATGTGATACACCTCCTGATATGTGGCACCTGCGGTCGAGCAGTATGTGGGCCAGACCAGCACACCTTTTCGATTGAGATTTACCAATCACAGAGCACATGTAAAGCCATTCTTCAAGCTCCCCCTTCCAAAACATAAGGCTTTACCCAAAACAGACATTTTACAAACTGGACGTTACATTTTTACAATCTAATTCCAAAAGCCAACGTGATCGCGAGCAGAAAGAATCCCACCTTATTTAAAATTTTAATTCTATCGCGGGCCGGGATTCATGAAGATCCCGGTATAATGTCCTTTATGCGTGCAGTAATCACCCTCGATCCACCTGTAACGAAGTGAATGTAGCTAATTCCATCCTATCAGTCCACCCCTTGCCTTTTCCCGTGTACCTTTCCGCCTTACCCTTCGACGGCTGAAGCATGCAACACATGAGCGGTAGGGTGCCTCGATAAGCGCGATCCAAACCAATGCGTTTTTGTGCGCGCTTATAGGTCGAGCGCTTTCCGGAAATTGCGTATTTCGCGACGTCGCGCTGGTTCCTTGCGCTTTCCGGGCGCGCATTACAAAGTTGGATGATTTCAACTTTTTCTGAAGGCGCAAGAAAACGCGCTGTGACGTAGTAGGGCGCTCCTGTCTCCCGGCCCCAATCGGTGGAGGGCACACGTTCCGGCTCCGCGTTTCTTCTGGCGCAGATGCTCTCCGCTCGCCCGAAGCCGCACCGTCGTAACCAACGCGCATGGTTGTGACCACTGATCTCTATGACAATTGCTGGATCGCGCTTCCCCGCTTCGAGCCCATTGTGCGATTGAAGCCACCGGTCGGCCATCTTACCGGTGCCGTGGAAGCGTTGTCAAGGTGGCGGTTGTCTCTGTTGTCACGTGACCTACACACGGTAACCATGGTAACTGTCTAGGCTTGACAGCGCTAGAGCATATCTCGTAAGATGGCCGACGGTGGCTTCATTTTCGGTGCGGGGAAGCGCGATCCAGCAATTGTCATTGAGATCAGTGGTTGTGACTCAGAAAGCGCACCGGAAACAGCAAAAACGTCACGAAATACCCGATTTCCGGGAAGCGCATGACCTACGCGCGCTCAAAAACGCATTGGTTTGGATCGCGCGCATAAGCCTTCGGCGAGCATAACCTTCGACAGGCATTTGCCACCTGCAGGCTTTGTTGCTTCTTTTTGCATTTTCTGTGGCTCCTGCATACTTTCCCTGTGTGCGCTCTTTTCTTGCTGTGGACTGCTGTGGGTTGCTGTGGACTTCAACAGTGTGACTAATGGAAATGAGTGAAGGTTGACAAGGGCAGCCGTAGTAGTATTGTGAACGAAGGGGGAGAAAGCGATTATTGAATTTATTGCATTAACGTTAGGGGAAGGGAAAAAGAGCCGACGAAAAATTGGGCCAGGAGCGGGGACCGAACCCGCAACCTTTGTCTATCCGGGGCGACGCCTGATCCGATTAGAGCATCCCAGTCACTGGTTTCGGCGGACTCACTTTTTGACCGGCTCTCTGTGTGTACTGTTATTTTCGAATTCGCTT
Source organism: Ixodes ricinus (assembly GCA_037355805.1). NCBI lineage: Eukaryota > Metazoa > Arthropoda > Arachnida > Ixodida > Ixodidae > Ixodes > Ixodes ricinus. The sequence goes on along the minus strand of JAZHYW010048308.1, from coordinate 13,508 downwards.
AAGCGGGTAGACGACAGCCGTTGCTGATTTAAGGCCCATGCTAGTTCCGAGCTGCGGCAGTTACGTGGCACGTCATTTCATAGGCGAAGGTTGTGGGTTCGATTGCCGCTCCTGGCCCAATTTTTCGCCACCTCTCTTTTCCTTTCCTTAACTTCAATGCAATAAATTCATTATTCACTTTCTCCCCTCTTCGTTCACTATATATATATATATATATATATATATATATATATATATATATATATATATATATATATATAATCGGACGTTTTGGAGGGGGACACTCGATCCTTCTTCAAGCGTGACTTAAAAGGGAATAGGGTTACAGCATGTCCAAGATTCTCACTCGGAAAGGGAGGAGAGAAAGCAGAACACGAGAAGGGAAGACGGAATGCACAATAACACAAATGCTCACCAAGGTGTCGGCAACAGCAATTACTAAGATTTACTAAGAGTGGCATTTACAATCACAAAAAGCAAAAAAGAAAAGAAAAAGAAACAGCAAACGAAGCACGCGTAAAAACGCCGGTGGGAGTCGGCATTCTTACACACGCACTCTCACCGCGACTATCGGTGGCCAATTAGGCCACATCCCGTAGGCGAAACGTGGCGCGTTCTGTGCTCCGTTGTTTTTATTTCATCTGTCGGGGTTGTTGTGGGCCTCCGTGCTTCAGTCGAGTGTCGCACGCCGCTTCGTTCGCCATGTTTTCACTGTCGTCGCTCCGGGACGAGGTTTTTGTCTTTCTTGACGAACTCGTCGCCCTCGTTCTCATCCGCACTTCGGCTCTGCTCTTCGGCCTCTGGTACCGCCGGATGCCTGGGCCCAGAATTCCTCCGGTCAGCGATCCTCTGCTCTTGGAGCCCGCCACCATTCTAGCTGGGAAGATACGCGCAGGAAAGGTCTGTTTTTATTATATATCTTTTTCTTCTATCCCATTATGTTTTGGCTTGGTCGCCTCATAGCTGGGTACCTCACGCAGAACGGTTTTCGGGAAGAAAATTACGCACGAGTGACGCTGCATAAAACATCATCCTCATGATCATGGAGGGTGGCGGAAAAAGAGGCGGATGATGGTGTCAGTGGCGTCATCCTCCTCCCCGAGCGACTTTTCCGAAAATACCGCTCCACTTTACTATCATTCACTCAACCTCATGTTCACTCGTAATGCTTTACTAGAACCATTAACACTTTGACCATTAGCCTCCTCAGAGCGAATCGCCACCATTTTATGCTTCTATGAACTTTTAACACGCTAGTCGAAATCAATAAAATATATCGTAAACGCAAGATGCAAAAAATAGTTTTTTAATTTTAAAGATAAATTACGCAGCATCACCGAAATGCCAATTTTCCGCCCAAATATAGCGCTAGTGGTTCAAACCAGATGCCAAAGTCAACTGAAACTTTGGCATCTGGTTCAGACTTCCAGCGCTACATTTGGGCGGTGGCTGAGCGTTCTGGGACGCATCGTTTGCGCCAATAAAGAAAACCCTTTAACCTTGTGTTTTGAGATACGCTGTACAGGCAGTACAGTCTCGAAAAAACAAAAAACGTGTGCGACGCAGGTGCAGTTGCTCGCACTCGTTACACCCTCAACATTTCGACGGTGGAAACTCTCCGCAACCTGTGCTGCGTTTCGAGAGTAGTGACGTTGCCGAGTGACCGACCCTTTCAGTTAATAGAATTCGCGCCGATCTTCTTCACTTCGCCACCTTCGCCGTGATGACAATGCGGCACAGGCATGTCGAATGCCCCGTGATGACGCACTAAAACAACCTTTTATCAGTCTGTCTGTTTTTGTTTTTTCGTGTCATCACCGGCATTCAGAACGCGCGTGCCGCATTGTCAATTTCGCGATTAGCGCCGAATGCGACCGAATCCTTTTATTTACCGGAAGGGCCGGCCACAAAGTGCGCCCCATGCTGCGAGAGGCTGTCGCTCCGTCGTTCGCTCTTCTATTGTTCGGGACTGTTCCTATGGGCCTGTTGCTCTCTACCAGGGGCGCGAGCGCATACTTAAGAGAGATGAGAGCTTCCTACAACTAGCGACATTCTTTGAAGCGCCGACTGCGTGACGGTGCAGGTTTTAGGAAGCGAATGGCGGCGCACAGCAGAAGACTGAACTAAATGACGCCATTTGGTTCCAGAGGAATGTGCTTTCATTTGTATTGGTTGGCGTTACATGTAAAACAAGTATCAAGGGACTTTACTGAAGACGCGACCATGCGCTTGTATTGAGCATAAAGTGACGCTGCAGTGTTTGATTATGCGCAAGTCAGCTAGGGTTGTGTGCCAGAGTGTGTCAGTATCTGTCTAGGCGCGGAAACAGAGCGTATGAAAGAACTCGAGAAATGTTTAAATTAACGATATAATAGTGCAGCTCGAGCTTTCAGTATCTCACCGAAACGAAAAGAATGCTCTTCTAACTGTTATTTTGTTCTTGTTATTGTTCAGAAATGTATATCAACCAATGAATTTCTGTCCCCTTGGCGCTCGCGAGCAATGTGAGAGAGCGTAATGACGCTCAACCGAAACGCGACCAAAAATTATTAAATTTTGCTCGCCAGAGGCAAACGTAAGAGCTACTGGCCTATAGTGACTCGACGTTCAATTAATCAGTTCGCTGTTTGGCGCCGACTCGGTGACCCCGAGGCAAGGCCTCCGAATCCCAGCTGGCGTGACGTGAAAAGGGGAGGTGGATGTGTAACGTGAGAAAGGGGATTAGTGTCATTGCAGACTAACCGCTTCCGGCGCAGCTGCCGCCAAATGAATAACACCGAGCCGAACATAAACCCGTGTAGCACAAAACGCCACAATAAGATCGCTTATTGCGCCACAGCTGTTTTTTTCATCAAATTTTTTGGGTCGTGTGAGCTGTCGTGTATAGGTCAGGCGGGTAGATGCGTCGACGATCGTGTCCGTTAGTATGCAGCTTCCACAAGATGAACACCGTCAGGATATCTTGCTGTTCATTGTAGCAGGTGCTCATGCACCCCTGCCTTCAATGACATCAAGATTTTCGGGCACCTTATAAAGATAACTTGTCGAGAAAAATGTATGAGGCGTCTGAGATAACTACTAAATGAAAATACACGCATAAGTTACACGTCATTAGCCTTATGTACTAAAAAGTACGAATTTTCTGAAATGCGGACTGTGCCGTAACACGTAATAACTAGCGTTTCTTGGTGGCTGTATATACTTGTTTCCACTTAAACTTCAGTTGAGAGGCGCCTTTTCTTGTCCCTCTCGCCTTGATGCTTGTGTTATTTCGGCGCTGTTTTCCTCCGCACTATATATGAACCAACTGGCTCAAATCACCACCGTGTTGCAGGGAAATGCTTACATACGCAACGGGCAGGAGAGAAGGGTACGAACAGAAACCGGTTGGCTAGAATATCATGGTGTGAACCGCTAGACACGGAAAAATGAAATAACGGGCAAGACGACACAAGATTTTATAGACCCAGGTTATTATATTGCTCTATCCTGTCCCTACGTTCTTCCTCCCTTGACTTCGCGCTAGTTTTACCAAGATATTGCAGTTCTTCGTGTCTCCAAGCGCCGCTCACACTTTGCGACCGAGCACAAACCGAGAGAGACCAGACCGGCTCTTTAGGACCAGATGCGCTATACATGCGGAGCTGGTCCTAAGAGATCGCAAGAGGCTTAAAAACCGGTTTGGTCTCTCTCGGTCGTACCCAGTCGCACTCGGCTCGCAAGAGTGTGAACGGGCCTTCAGGGTTTAGATCATGATCTAACCAGCTCGCCTGCGGATTTTCGCTTCTGGGTAAAAATAGTTTAGCAACAGATGCGGAATGACGTTGGTCAAAACAACCTGAGAGAACAAGACACTTCTAATAAGGGCATGGGGACGCATTCTTGACTGTGATAGCGTTTCTGTGAACTGGCGGTGCCATAAGCAGCTCTTTTGGGTTCCGCAGTGAGGATCATCCTGCTCCAAGGTTACACCGATCCCGTGTGTGTTTAGGTACGCTACATCATTTTCAAGGTGGTCTATGGAGCTTTGCCGGTTGTAAACGTGGTGTTATCTATAACTTACAAGCGGTCCTGAGGTCTGTTTTGCGGATGGTTGCGTCCCAATCCGGCTGAAGCCTCAACCTCGGCCATTGCCTCAATTCGGATAGAGTTTCGATTCTGCTGCACGCTTCCAGTTCGGCTAGATCTTTAGTTGAGCTACAAGTTTCAATTCGGCTGCATGTTTCAGTTTGGCTAGATCCTCGTTTCAATTCGGCTGGACGTTTTAAGTTGATCAATTTGAACATCCAAGCATAAGGTGCCCCCTTTTGTAGAGAGACGTTAACTATTTGCACTTCAAAGGATGCAGGTGGTGTGTGGGGCTGGACAGATAGGTGAGAACCAGGGCCTAGGGGTCTCAGGGTCCTCTAGGGTCTCGGACCCCCCCCCCCCCCCACTGATTTTAAAGGATGGTCTGAGACCCCCTCAACAGCCCTAGCACTAGTGAAAGCGAAATCATATCTTGTAATAAAATAGCTCGTTTTCAGAAATGTGACATTTGGGGATTAGCAATTTGGGGGTTGCAGGTACAGCACGGGTATAGAATCAGCAGTGGGGTTTATTTTATGCGCATCTAGTACATCTCGTCCAAACTCCTCCCCCCCCCCCCTCCCTTCCTGGGGACCCTCCTCAACTTACGGGAGACTTCAAACACTGGGTGAGGATTCTGACAGCATCTCGCCTTAACATGGCAACTTATGCGAATAAATCACTGTTCAAGCAGCTAAAAGGCTTTAGCAACAGAAACATTTGTATTTGTGTTGTTGGTCTGTATAGCTGACGTACAAACACTCAGGTCTCTGCTTCAAAAATAAAATAATTTATTCACTTTGCCAAAGAAGAAGCAATCTCGACTGCTGTTATCCATTCTTTGGGCAAGTGAAGAGATCTTTATTTTTTGAAGCAGAGACCATCTGGCGTTTGCACTGCAGCTCCACAGACAAGCAACACATACACAAATGTTTTTGTCCTAAAACCTTCTTAGCTGCTTGAACTTATCGATTTGAATCCTCGCAGGTTTCAATGTTAAGGCGAGATGCGGATATAGTTAACGTCTCTCCACAAAATTGGGTGCACCTTATGCTTGGATGTCTAACTTGATCAACTTGGAACATCCAGCCGAATTGAAACGAGGATCTAGCAAAACTGAAGCATGCAGCCGAAATTGGAACTTGTAGCTGAACTGAAGATCTAGCCGAACTGAAGCGTGCAGCCGAATCGAAACTTCAAGCCGAATTGAGTATTGGGATGACACCCTTGTTGTGTATATAGTACTTTGAAAGCTGAAGCCGCACCCGCTGCCTGCTATGTAAAAAAGAAGAAAAAAGAAAACAGCCCGTTCATTTTGTTGCTTGAGAATCTTTTCGCATTGCGGTAGCAGCAGTACAACATAGACGGCAGCAACAGTGATGCCACGGTGTCAACTTCGGCAACCGAAACGAGCACAGGTACGTTGACAACCCGTATCCTTGCCCGGTTCGATGGCTGAGCGAAGTTTGTAACGGCGAACACAGCAACGCGTATAGATTCTATGGAGAATGTCGGCCAGCTAACGTTTCTTTGCAACAGAGTTTACCCAAAGAAAATCCTAGTAAACACTATTGAAGTGCAACAACGCATGTTTGGGCGAGTTGTTAGACATCATGGAACGGGAACAGCACGAAAATAAACGAGGGAGGAATGGAAGGGGTAACGACAAACACGGCGTTTGCCGTTTGACTCCGCGCACTCAAACTGGTGAAGCGGGCTATTGGCGAGAAGATCGAACTATAGGGGCGCTGCGTACCACCAAAACAAATACCGGCTGCGTGGAAAACAACTCCGGCGTTCCAGTGCCGTCGCTGGCTGCCGTGTTGTTGCCGCGTTCCCTGCAGGATTGTTAGAACATAGTACGCCGTTGCGTACCGAAATGCTCAGCGCATGCTTTAGAACCTGGAATCAGTTTTAATCGCTTTCCTGCCGAAAAAGAACTCAAATCGCAATGGATAAGTAAGAGTAGGGAAGAAGTTGACTGCGCACGACGTGGTGTGTGGTCGTCAATTTTCAAGCGATGCCTTCCAGCAAACTACGCCAATGGATTCGATGAATATACGCACGTAAATCATGCTTGCATCGACATCTGTTCAAACCGTACATTGTATTTTATAGGTAATAACTTATTCTGCCGGCAACCGCGCACAATAAAACGAGCAAAAAAATTGCCGGTCGTTGTTCCCATTAGGTTTCGTATAAAAGGAACAAGTCAAAACGAAAACCTCCTAGTTAAATGAGTAGCTCAGTGAAAGGGGTCCGTTTCACGTGCCGTAGGTCCCAGGTTCAAATCGAGTAAACGAACGTTTTTTTTGTTTTTTTTTTTTGTTCATAAAACATTTGGCGATTTGTATTATTCCTTTTTTAGAATAATCATTGCCGTCCAAAACTCCCGGCAATCTTTTTTCCCGAGTGGTTGTGCCGGCTGCCGGCAAAATATCCTCACCCTATTTCATAACAGTGCACAAAAGGAGGTTCTTGATACGCAACGCCGTTCCGTCGGAGAATCTTCCAAAGGGATCACACGACCGGGTCGCGAGGCTTCGAAGCCCGAGATGTACTGCTATCATTTGATCACTATTTTATTCCAGGCTAGCTTTTTACACTGGAGCATATTAGGTAGCAGTATCAGTTCGATATTGTGAGATTTACGCAATTGCGTTAATCATTTTGCGATTCCTTTAATTACCGATTGAGCAATGCAAATGTGTGTATGATTAAGTCTTCGTCGTGCAGAACTCATTGATATTTCATCGTGAACCGTGCACCTTTGAATAACCTGATAAATTGAACTGAAAAAGACAACTTGTAACGTTTAATGCCACTGGCATATATGCAGTCTAATTAGCCACATGCTACAATGTAATGTTCACCAGTGTGTTCTGTATTTTGGCATTTCAAGAAAAACGTAATGCAATGACTATTTTGGCTGATGTTTTGGTGAACATTTCTCCGGGGCGACGCTGCGCTCGATTACATGATCACATTTCAACACGTTCTCGCCTTCAACGAGGCACGTAGCTGTTGCTCTCTGATGTGGCTGATGATCGTTGCAAGGAACAGGGACACTGAAAAGCAATGCGTGTGTTTTGTGAGTACGGTTTCTCCAACCCAGGAAGCGCACAAACATCGCCACACCGCGTCAGTCGCGCACGACACTGGCGGGCGCAGTCGGAGCGATGCGGCCGATCGCGAGCGCCTACAGTTGGGTTGGTTTTTGCTTCCAACGAGAATGCGGCGACATATAAATCAAGGTGAGACAAGCAGGGACAATGCTACCCCTACGCAGATGCTTTTCGAGCAGATAAATATTATCCACATAACTTCTCACGAGTCTCAAGCCCTCGTCCTCCACGGCTGAACGAATACTAGCGGCGGGATTGCTATTCCCGCAGAATAGTTCCGACGGCGGCCGCCAGCCAGCGCCACCGTTCGATCTCCTCCCCACATTAGGAGGCGAGCAGCATATAACCCGCTCCAAAGTCACCACAGCTGCGAGAGCAGTCTTCAAACGCAGGTTGTTAGGCTGATCTCAGCAGGCTTCCTTTTGGGGGTCATAGTGGGCATTGCTGAGTCCCTGCTAAAAAACGTTCAGGGGCCCTGCTGGCTCTGAAGTACGACAAAGACCAGCGTCGAGACCAGTTGTTGTGCCGTATCTCCACGCCCTGTCCCACAATGTGTAAGCGCGTCGCCAATAAGTTTGATGCACCCGTTGTTTTCTCTGCGCCCCGAAAGCTGTCCCGACTGTGCACCTCTGTGAATAGACGCGGTTCCCCTCGAGTGGCCTGCGACGTCAACCACCGCACCCCCTATGTCACGTGTGCCACGGGGGTTGTCTACCAGATCCCTCTCTCGTGCGGCAGAGTCTACATAGGTCAGACGGGCAGGTGTATAAATGTAAGGGCGAGGGAACATTCCCTTTCCCTCCGTTCCTCCCCCTCTGGCCACCTCGCAATTCATTGTAGCCGATGCGGCTGTGAGCCATGTTTCCATGATATAACAATTTTAGCCCGCCACAGAAACAAAACCGTGAGGGAAATTGATGAAGCTTTTTTATATCTGTGAAAGGAGAGGAAGCGTGCGTCAGTGCGCCGTCCTTAGCTCTGAAGAGTGACGAGGTGAATTTTATCATGACTTGTGGAAAGTTCGTCTGATCGCGGATAAGCGTGTGCGTGGAATCGGTTTGACGGGTTGTTTGTGTGTTTTTCCTGTTTATTTCGTGTTTTGTGCACAAATAAACTTTCAGTTGCTAGTCAGCGCCGTGTCTGTCGTTACCCCTTCTACTCGTCCCTCGTTTATTTTCGCGCTGTTCCCGTTTCATGACAAACACTATTAAATGATAATCAAGCCTCGTGTACTACTGAGGTACTTTAGGTGCCTTCATTAAGTAGAAGCAGTTTTCGAATTACAGCTACAATGATGAATAGCTAAAACATCATTTAAATTACAATTGCCGGAAATGAAAAACTCGCGTTGTGGCATAAAGAAAAAAAATCGTGCATGCTGATTCGCTAAAAAAATAACACGAGCGAGAACGAATTATGCGTGTAAATTTGTTTATGATTGCGGCGTGAACGAAATCTACGTTGTTCAAAACCCTTTGCGAGCAAAAAGCTTGAAGGACAGACAAATGATAAATAATAGGACACAGTGTTAAGAAGTCTGTATTGTTTCAATTACAGCCACTGTCGGAGCCAGTCGGCAGTATACTAAATAATCCCTTTTAAAAAGTCATACATCTTTTCTTTACGTTATGGCGGCATAACAGCGTCTGCACTGCAGCCAAACCGCACGTCTTCGACTGTAGAGCAGCCCGCCAAAAGTGATATTCACAAACGTGCACATCTACGTCTTCTACGATTAACGAAGCCGAGAGTACGTGATTCAGGCATTTTTTTATCCACAACGCCGTGAAAGACCCACGTAACGTTCGGAAGGACTCAAGCTTTTTGAAGGCGCGAGTGTCAGCTCAGCTAATCACAGTGCCACACAAAGCCTTTGAGGTCACAGTCGGCGCTTGCTCATATTAAAATTAAATCGCACAACTGCTCCATTCGCTAAGCTGTGAAAACAGCAGAGAGACCTTCTTTCTCGGTCAGGTTTATCCGCTTCGTCGGCGAGCAAAGATTATAATAATAGGGAGCATGTGGTATCTCTCGCGCCGGTTTTTGCAGTCCTTTCACCGGTGAATGTCTTCGCGTCGCAGCCCTCCGACTGGCGATGACTCGTACCTCGTAGAAGCGCACTTCCGGCGCCTCACTGCACACAAACGGATGTAAGCAAAGAACACGGGAGGGTGTTGGCTGTAGTGGAAGCACGACTGTTTCTTGCCCTACTGTCGGAGAACGAGACCGTGAAGCGGGCGACATCAACGTTTGTTTCCTCATAGCTGGGGCTGAACCATGTGACAGGGTCGCCGGAAACATTATTTTCTTGTGTTTACAGAGAAACATTGTCCATTTGCTTTTTAAGTGTGGTGCCGGTCCTGTCTGTAGAGCCTCGAGCGGCAGTTAGATATAGCAACGGTGTTCTCTTTTCCAGATGACATATCTATGTTCAAGAGGACATCTTTTTTTCGTAATCTCGTAAGCAATATTTGCAGTGCCTGCCTTGTGTACAAACATGTCGAGCGTACTCAGTTTCCGGACACATAGCTGTACGGCAGAGGAAACTGCTGTCATGTCCAGGTATAGTTTTTTTGCTAGGAAGATCTAGCATTGACTCGTGGATGCGTGAAGACTTATTGTGTTTTGTGGCAGTCAGCGACAGTGTCATCGTACATGATCTGAGTCGCATATTGCTATAATCCCTTGTACTTTTACCCGGCAGTCGTTTGTCGTGCATTTCCTGCTATGTGTGCTCAATGGTGCGCTTTGTACGATTAATTCCATTCTTCCAGCTCAGAAGTGTGGACGTCGTCAGGGCATACATCAAGAGGATTCAGGAGGTGAACCCCGTCCTAAACGCCGTCGTCCACCCAAGGTTTGAAGATGCCCTGGCCGAAGCGGCACAGGTCGACCATCGAGTCTCCCAAGGCTCCTTCGACGGGTCTGCGTCGCCTCTGCTGGGAGTGCCTTTCACGGTCAAGAACAGCGTTGCAGTTAAAGGTATAGCAACCAATTCCACGATCAAAACATTTTCCTTGAACGCGGAACAACAGAAAAACCACGTACCACGTTCCTGTTACCATAGAAGAACGAGCACAAATAAGGAAGCGCATCACTTATCAAATCTAATCGAAGCGACCCGAGTGGGATTGTTTGTATATATTTTTGCAATTAGTTCATTCTGAAGATTTACAATATTACACAGAGATACCGAAACTGTCCACAAGATTATACGCTGGAGTGTAAGTAGACACCGCACTCTAGAAAAAGGAAGGAAAAGAATTTTAGGAAAAATTGATTTTCCTCTCGGTTGCACACGGAAGGGGTAGGAAATTGCTCCCGTTCCTCAATTTCACCGATGCACATGCCGCGCAGTTTGGTGGCGCTTGAAGAAGGGACGAAAACTTTCCCTCCATGTTCACGGCGGCAGCGGCGGTCAGACCGTCGCTGCCGCCGCAAACATGTCTTATGGCGGTCCCGGCAGGTACGGCAACTTGAGTGCTTGGTTGCTTTTTACATACTTAGATCTCCTAGAATGGTGCGTTGAATTTAAATCGCATTAATAATAATTGTGTTCATTGCTGTTACACTATTTACAGTCCATTTGCTGCAGATGGACTGTAAACTCTCACTTGTTGCTTCCGCAACAAGTGAGAGTTTTACTACATCGCTCTCGTTCTCCGCTTGCTATACGCTCGAGGTCCCCTACTGCGCATGCGCGGTGCTAGCGGAGAAAAAGCGGAGCTGCGGAGGCTGGCGGAGGTACGCTCGTTTAACAAAATAGCGAGGCGGGTGTCTCGCGAGAACCGCGTCTTATGTGTCCGCTTCGAGATCGCGCCTGTCCATGGTGGAAGAAACCTTGCTGCTGGGAAAAGTACAGGTGGTGCTTCATCAATGGCAAGCCAAGGGGTGTAGCACGATTGCCCCGCGTGCAGAATCCCTTTCGCAAAAGCCCCGCGTCATTAGCCTCACGTTTCGAGGACCCCGCGTTCATTTACCCCGTCCCATATTCCCTCCGTGTCAAAAGCCCCGTCCCACCTTCTTTGAGCTTCAACCAGCATTGTTCCGTGTCTTTACCTAATATGGCGAAGGTCTACAAAGGGTCCTTTAAGTGAAACGAACATCAAAATATATGTTAACTTGAACCGCCGAAAAAAAACTTAGAATGACGTACAAGTGGCCGATGGGCCTTTTCCACAATTTTACGGCACCATCTATACCTGCTAACCAAAAAAAATATTTTTGGTGACCTTCGAAAACATTTAAACCTATACGATTACGCGCAGTTTTGCATGCAGTGGATGAAGAAACAAATTACGCCGTGTTTCACTCAAACTGTTGCGCTAGCCTCGGCTACGCATTGTTAACAAACGCCGGTAACATCACGCAAGCACCATCAAAAATGGCGGACAGCATCTTTTGCAACCACTACGCATGCGCGTAGGCTACCCTGGAAAAGGTCCATTGCATAAATCTGCATAACCAGTAATGCACTCCGCTATCATAGAGCTTATACTCAGACGTAAAATTATAGCCTTTATCTGCCTAAATGGATACACATATTTCTAGAACGACGTAAGAAGAATGGAGTGTTTGGGTTAACAGTTTTGACAGAACACACTTCGTCCAAACTGTGAATCTTGGCGTGCTTCAGAGTCGATGAAAGCTTTGGTTGAATGCTTATTCATAGAAACTGTAACTTTAAATGTTTTGGCCAGTGTCCGATATTTTCTGAGTTCTAACGTCACAAGACGTGAATGTGTATAGCGTACGCCTAAAGGACGGGAAGCTTTACACAGTTATTACCCCGGGTACGGCATAATTACGTTACACAAGATCGCGTGCACACTTGCTCACTCTTTAGCTAAAAAGCAGAATGCTCCACCCTCGCCTTGACGACCCGGCCGCCTGACACGGGGAATTCGCGCCCTATAGGCTTTTGCATGAAACTGAGGCTTGTGAAAGCGGGGCAAAAAGGGCAAGGCGTTTGCCGCGGGGACGTTTGCTGCGGGGCATTTGACACGGGGCTTTTGACATTGGGTGCTTTCGTGCACCACCCCAAGCCAAGTAGGTACGCATTTTCGTCGTGTTACGTGCTAAATGACAAGAAGGGCGGACAGGAAATGAATCGTCGAGATCTTGGAAGTTTTAGCGAGCTCACGTATCTGTTATTAAGATCGCTGATCTATTCGAGTCGACCCGTCTCTACGTTTCTACCCCCGCTACCTCCGCGAGAAACGCATACTCTTGAAATAAAGCGTACTGCACGGTATACCATATACAACGAAAGATAATCCGTAGCGGCGTTTGTTTCAGTTCTTTCTACTACAGACCAGCATATTCAGTCGTACAAGAACGAGAACTGCCTTGCGACGAGTGACTGCGTCCGACACACGTTGTAGTCCGTCAACATCGGAGACCACGACTGGCTTGTGTAGAAACACGCATTTTTCGAACACCACAGCCCAGCACAAGAAATGAGACTCAAACGACGATTCGGCGAGGGAACGAAGCAACGGATCTCGAAAGCGAAGTCAACTATTCATTCGAGACAAGTGCACTTGGAGGCACTTGGAGGAAAGGGTCGTAGAGACATTCAATTCAGGTTGCGGTGCGATGAAGATGAATACACACACCCCAATATATATATATAATTATATATATATATATTTTTGAATATATTTCCGCAGGAAATTTCGGCAGCCAGGCGTACCGAGCGGCCCCTGCTTTGATCGATTCCCGTCTTTCCCGACCACAAAAAGCACATCTCTTTAACAAGGCGAAGGATTCGCACGGAACGTTCTGGGGCCTTGACAAGACATTTGGGACGAACTATTTATTCCGGTCGTGTGTTGTTCATAATAGTCGAAGCTTACAGTTTGGCCCTGCTTGACGAAAAAGCAAGAAGGCTGGGGATCTGTTTGTCTTGTCGTCTCAGGTTTTAAAATGTGTCGACCCCGCTGATGATGTGCCCTTCTCCTTGTAGCCTATAAGCAGTTCATCGCTAAGCCGACAGTGCGGTGGAAGCTACGTGCTCGTTGGAACAGTCACACGTCCATCTCTCGCCAGGTAACCAGGCTCTCGTTCATGTTCACGCGCAGATAAAGGGACGGGTCAGGTGATCAATGAAAGATGGTTGATTGGTTCTGGTGAGCTCGTAGCTCCCACCGCACTGTCAGCTTACGGATGAACGAAGTAGACTATCGTTGTAATGACGTGACGCCGCCGTGAATCTGTCTTGCCCGAAGTTCGTCAGCCGTGGCCTTCCAGCGATGTCTTCACACAAAAGCTTTTCTCCTTCGCGCCAGTAATACGTACCGAAACGGTGCGTTG
>JAZHYW010048307.1:0-41461 GCA_037355805.1 Ixodes ricinus | reverse complement strand
TAGGTTAAATCATAGCTTCCTGTATACTGATAGCGCTTGCCCAATCAACGGTTCATGGCGAGGCAAATTCTGCCAATCACCGCGAGGCGGAGGCAGACCCTGGCCGTGACGTCACGATGGGAAACCCTAAGAGGGCGCCACCGAAGCATCTCGGCGCTAATATATGACCTAAGAAACTTATTTCAGCAGAGGCGTGTAAATAAAAACACAAACATCTATTGGGTATATTTCAGCTGGTTGCCTGTCTGAGGCATTTTTGGACAAAATCCCACAATATTCGCTACTCCGGAGAGGCGACGCCACCCCGCGGAAAAGACACAAAGTAAAGGAACTACCGCCTATTCCAGTGAGAGGTGAAAACAAGTCTCAGCCCGGAGGCAAAAACATGAATTAAGAAAAAACGGGGAGAGAAACGGTAATAAAAGAACTCCGTTGGAGCCTCCCTTATAGAGCTCTGCAGATGCAACGTCTAGAGCTGGAATCCGGTTCTGGAAGTTACAATACCGAGATGCATTTGGCGATTGAACAAGTGTTAAAAAAAGTACTTTGATAACGGGTTTAGACATGATTGCATTGAGCAAACGATCGATGTTCATGGTATGTCCGACAAGAAAGAGAAACAAAGGCATTGTCTCGAAAAAGTGTCGAAACTTCTAAAGTACGCGGATAAACAATTCTAAAGTTACTTCAGATTCTCTCAAACCGGGACCTTAGAAAACGCCTCAACATTATATTTGAGATTTTGTAAGATAATGGAAGCTATTTTTAAGTGTTAAGTAAATTTACTGGTGACAGCATTGTCGACACGTTTAGGTAAGTACAGTCGCGCACGATATGAAAAAGCCCTGCCGAGGGCGTCACTACAAAGGCCTGCGGTGCTATCTAACGGAAGAAAGCTGAGGTAGCGTCGAGGCTATTAGTGTGACTGAGAGGCATTTCAGTGACACTGAAATGCCACTCGTTCACGGTATACTTATGGAAGTATTTTGTTTATGTAGTACACATCTCCAACACGCGTAACTGCACGCGTCAAGCGAAAAAAATCTTGCAGGTATGTATGCTTAGTGCATTGTTTTGCTAAAAAACTGGTTTGCAAATATCCTAAACGTTTATATGAAAATGTGTTCGACTAACTACTAGAAAGTAAATTCAGCTTAAGCTTGCTACATTTTCATTGTTCTGTCAAACGTGTATTCTTAGCAGTCACCAGTGATGCTTCCAATCCGAAAAAAATTAACATAGTTTATTAGTAAATCAATTTAAGCTACTATTTGAGCTTGAAACATGTTAGCTTGGGCGCGAAATTATGAAATATACGTTTATTATTTAGCCAAGATTTCGTAGCAAATCGTAGCAAGGATGATAGTGAAATTTTTTTTACATTCGATTAAATTGATAGTAGTTGTACTCTGCTTTCTTTATAGGTGATCTTGTTTACTACAATGAGGATGGTCGTTTTTATTATTACGAACGGATAAAGAGCATGATAAAGTGCCTGGACTACGAAGTGGCCCCTTCAGAGTTGGAGGAGATTCTGCTGAGTCACCCTTCCGTTGCCGAGAGCCGTGGTCGTCGGGGTCCTTTATCCGGAGTTTGGCGAAGTGGCCAAAGCCTTTGTCGTTATCAAGGATTCTGTGTGTCCAGACATGAGTCCTACAAGCGAGGTACTTCAAGAGTTCGTCGCAGGTGAGTTAGTTCCCATCACAGGACACTCAGTTTAAACTAACTTTTTAAAGATGCGCCATGGGTTGATCAGACTTATTTTCTGAATAATAAGTAATTAGTTTAAACAATAAGTTGAGGCTTTGTGGTTGTCTGTTCCTTCTTGTCTAATTTTCGGGGTTTTCGTCAATAACGTTCAACAATCACCAGCTCGTTTGCGCCCTAATCATTTGTTCCGATGGTCGCGGTTCAGAGCATATTTTTGTAGGAGATCGCACAAACGAAAGTCAATCTTCACATCAATTACAACATGACGCAAAGTCGTTTAGCTACACTTTTACTCAGCTTTTTCACCCGAGTGTTGTAAATATGAGTGCGTTCTTGGAATAATCGGGTGCTGATAAGTGCATTCTTCCAGTATCTATGCGTGCGTCGATAGAAAGTAGGAGTTGTCATGGCTTACATAATGCCTGCGGTTCCCCGGGAGCCCATTTTGGTCATGCTTTTTGCTTATTTTAAAATCCCGGGAGAAACATAAAACTCAAACTTCTGTTTAATTGAGCGGCGTCGCTGTCGCCGTCGCCCTCGGCGCAACCGCGCGGTGCATTATGGGAAATGTCCCATAATGCACCGCGCTAGGGTTACGTGACCAGGGTCACGTGACCTCGGAAGAGTCACGTGACCCCTGAGGTCACGCAGTGGCGGTCCCAGACATTGGTTTTAGGGGGGCGAAATTGCTGCTTAAATAACAAAAAAAGAGACATCACACTTTTTTGTGAATAAAGTTTTTTTTTATTAGTCCCACTGTTTGCAAGTCGGAAATGCGCAACATGTAAACCTTTGCTCGCAATATAGGCTGCAAAATAAAAAAAATATTTTGCTGTAAAATAAAAAAAATTATAAAAAGCGATCGATTTGGGGGGGGGCGGTCGCCCCTCGTCGCCCCCCCCTCTTAGGACCGCCACTGAGGTCACGTGACCCCCTGAGGTTGTGACCATCCTCTGAGGACACGTGACCCCCCTGAGGTCACGTGACCCCTTCCCTCGCATGACCTTTGGCCATGCATAGGAAGAGGAGGAGGGGTATGCGCTCCCTCAGTACCCTTCCCTCGTCCTCCTCAAGAGCTGCGCTCTAATTCGGCGTTACAGGGAGTTATAAACGGCTTTTAATTTTTTTTCAACGGTACAAAACATTTTAATTTTGTTTTGTGGTATATTAAGTATAATCTCTTATGAATTTACAGAGCCACTTTCTTACACGTTTCAATATTGTTTGAAAGTGGGTCCTCTGGAAACCCATTTCGTCACTACTTACACTTTAATAGATCCGGGGAGCAAGAAACCAATATTCCAAAACATTCACTTAGATCATGTGCAGCACAAACTTTTACATATGCTGTTTTTGACGTACTGTTCATGAAGGGAACTCGCTTCCCCCAAACAGTTTCCTCTTCATAATGCATGTCCTTGTTTTCATACTTATTGAAACAGTTGCCGGGATGTGGATATTTCAGGTTTATAAAATATATGTTGTACATTTTTATCGAGACTTATTTTTATTCCTAATGTGATACGTTTCTTGTGTTGGTGTAGAACATTTTCATTAACGGCGATTGTTTGTCTCTTTGTGCAGAAAGTTCTTTTTTTTTTACTTTGACTTGTGTTGTGCACAAATTATGGGTGCAGTGAAATCGCACCTATATATTTATATTTGGAGGCAAATTTTCAACAATGTTTCTTTTACCTTGACTGCCACTCGGTTGCCAGTAGTATGTATAAATAAAGTAATTCATAAATTATTCATACTTAAAGAGGGACAGCTCGGCAGCTGCTAATTAATTAAAAATATATCCAAGCAGCGAAAGGTATGAAACTTTTTTCTAACTTGAACAGTGTCTAAATTGAACCCAGCTTCCAGTTCATACCAATGTGTTCTCAACCTCAGACATTTTACTCCAAGCTGCGAACTGACAAGTTGTTTTCGGTTGAAGCACAAATCTCCCGCATGAAATATCCAACTAAAGCAATAGGTCTGATGCCCAGGTGTACAGATCCCCAAGGAGAAATACCTGCCTCCCAACTGTGCGCCTTTACTGTGGACGGTACCTATCTATTCAATACTGAACCGAGCCGAACAGTTGACTGCACAGGTGTTAGGGATTAAAACTTTCTAAGTAACACAGCACAGATAGCTGCGCAAGCCGGCAAGGAGCACTGAATTTTACGGCGGGAGCCTTCATCTTTGTGGGCCATTCATCACGCGGCTTCCCCAAAGTCAGGTTCTCTCGGCGCATTTTAAAAAGACAGGCGCAGAATCAGGGTCACGTAGCACTTTAATAATTATATTTCATGAAACGTTGTTTAGATGTTGAGGTCGGACGTTGAAAAATGCCAAGATTTTACCCTTACCTTGTAGCAAAGTGCAGAAACTTACACGCATGTGTATCGATTTCTTCCAGCTCGAACTGCGTTTTTCAAGCACCTGTACGGAGGAGTCGTGATCGTTCAGTCCATTCCGAAAACGCGAACAGGAAAGGCGAAGAGGCAGAAACTAAAAGAGACTGGAAAGACGTCGAAGACGAATTAATTGAATAAAAATATACAGTGTGTTTTATTGTTATTTTGTGTACAATTTTTTTAAAAAAGTCTCCAACAATTTTTATGATGGTATGGTAACCCACACATAAATTGGTGGAGCGAAACTAACCTTTTATACTACGGATTTAGTCCAAAATAAAATTACTTTTTGCAGACGCCTTGGAAGTAAAATTCCGCTGTTCTCCGTCGAAACAGATGAGTGAAGAGAGCATTGTTTCTGCAAGGTTTACCTAGAACTGTTTATATCTCTAGAATTTTTTAATATAACATTTAATTAATGCCCGCTCCCCAGGCTGTGAATTTGTCTCGTTAATACGGACCCTGGTAATATTATTACCCTCTATGAATCGGATGAAGCCTTTAAACTCACAGCATAAATCGGCTTGGCAACGTATCACGCTACGATTTACCACAGAGGTGCTGAAAAGCTGGTGGAAGCATCACATTAAATTAGAAAGAAACCTACCGATAAAAAAACGGAAAGTATTTTTTTTTACTTACGGCAGCAGTGTGTTGTTAACGCACCTCTGATTAGCGCAACAGCCGACAGATGGCGGCCGTGGTCCCGGCGCAGTTCGGCGCAAGCTTACTGCCCTGTCGCGTCAAAAGCAGACGATTGTTTGGTTAAAAAACGGCAGCCGTTCAACAGAACACACTAACTGGACACAAAACAAATAAAACTGATGGTTCGTGGACTAATTTCAGCTACATGTCGTTCCCTATTGGCGCGACCGGGTGGTAATCCTTTGCCGGACAACTGCCGTCCTCTGTCGGTTCTTACGCCAGTCAGAGGGCGCGTGGATATGCAGACGGGCGCTGTAGGTACAGAAAATCAGTTATCGTTTTAATGCGTTAGCATTATGCCCCGTTCACACACATGCGTCCGTAGCGACGGCAACGACTGGAACAACCGAAACGACCGTTGCAAGGGTCTGCAACCGTCAGTTGCCATGAGGACGGAGGGACGCGCGCACGTGTCGTTCACGACGCAAGGAGTTGGAGCGAGCCCAACTCTCCCCGCTGCGTTGCAAACAAGGAGGTTATAAGTACTAGGAGGGGGCACGTTGCAATACTGGTGAAGCCTAGTCATAAAAAGTTTGAACGATATTGTGCCCAACGTGACCGCAGATCTCTCTGGCGACTGGTGCGCGTGACATGCCACGTGCGAGATGGATGGTTGATTGTAAGAAGGAGTCCTTGCAGGCTTGCGCGGCTCCGTCCGGTAGGTTTTATCAGATCGAAGGCTAGACAAAGGCTAGCTACGGTCACGTGATGTGGTCATGTTGGGCTGGTAAGTGAGGAAGTAAGGAGGAAAATGAGGTGAGGCGTCAAGGGAGCATGGCTTGTGGAGGCTACGCGGCCGACGTCATGCCCTCTCCTGCCCTTCTATCATTTTTGGTTGGAAACAACCGCAACGACAGACCAATCAGAGGTCGAGGAGAACTCGGTCGCGCGCGTTGCATGCCGGTCGTGCCGGTCGCGGGCCGGCTCCTTCTGCCTGCTAACATGGCGTCGGTGGTGATCGTCGACGTGGATGGCGTGGTAGAAGCTCATCGTTCCGCGTAAAGCGAGATGCTTGACTGGGAATTTTCGTCGTGTTTCGCTATGATAACCCAGCACGTACTAGAAGGAAGATCCATCTACTCGTGCGGCGATGTCGTGACGGCACTCTCAAGACAGCAGAAATGACCATGCCGTCGCAGAAAATAATTACACTTTCAATCCTTGTCTCGCGTACTTATAGCCTGTCTTGCACAGAGGCGCGAAGCAGGTGGTGTCCTTCATCTTCATTTATCAATAAGAAATCATCGCCGATCGTAGGCAATGCGGAGAGCAAGTAGTCTGTATTTTGCGCGGGAGTTGCAGTGACGTCAGAACGACACTGAGCTCTAAATGGCTTTGATTAAAAGATAATGGGTAGACCTCAATGCTAGATGATTCGAGGCCTACCCTATTTTTGTTTCAGCCAGTCAATAAGAGCTCGGCGTTCTGACATCATCGCAACCCCTGCGCTCCGCATAAGGACCGACGAGACTTCACACTTTTGTGACTACAATAGACCGAATTTTTATGTAGCCTGCACTTTGTTATGATGCTAAAATATGTATGGCTTGTGTATATTGCTCTTTGAACCTTTGAATACCAACGATTTGTGTTTTTCATTCCCAACTTCCCCCTTACTGTAATGCCCCATGGCACTGTAGGTATCTGAATAAATAAATAAATATAAATAAATATAAATAAGCTAGCTAAGAGTACGTGGGAACAAATCAGTAGCCCGAGAAAGGAAGCAGAACAAAAGTACACACAAATGACGTTTATTTCGAATCACGTTCCAGAACGTCTCGCGCACAATACGCTGCGGAAGCTACAGACGCCATGCCACTTTGAGTGAGAATGCATCCTGTACCCTGGCCGCAGCGCAACTTTTATCTTCATGAAGCGGCGGCACGTGGAACTATCAAAGAATGCGAGGCACTCGGTACACCTACCATTATGGCCGCTTCAGTTTGGGGTACCCAACGCTCTGGGGCCCCTACAACTCTCTATTATCTGATCGGCCAATCATCACGCGCCATTCCTGCGTGACGCTCGTTGTCCAGCGTGACGCTCGTAGTCGAAATCGCGTGATGCTCGTAGTCGAAATCGCGAGCTGATTCACAGGCCACTTAATTGAATGTCATTAGATCGAAACGTCGTTGAGGCGCTGCAATCGCCCATGAAGGAAGCCGCATCTACGTCGAGCTCTGTGTTTTTGGATCGAAAACTCCGGCGTAGTCACCCTTACGACACCGAAGACGTCAGGAAGAACGGTAAAGACCCTCCGGACTCACGTAAGCTCAAGTCGTGCTCCGGCGGATCGGCCTTTTCTACCTCCGAGGAGAGTTCTGAACCCGGTCTGGAGAGTAGGCCTAGCGTGGCCGATGTGAACGTTGCGGCGGCAGGACCCGGCGCCGCCGGGAACTTTAGCGCCAACGACGCCGTCTATCCTGCCATGGAGGTATCGCAAGCCGATGCGGATGAGTCAGCTGCAGCTGGCTCTACGTTAACGCCAAATGGTTCTGCCGCGCCGACGGGCGCCGGGTCCCCAGCACAGCGATACTCGCCGCCGCTGCAGGTCTACCGCACACCGTCGCCGGCCTTATCCTACCGAGTCAACGTCCGGCCACGAGAGCCGTTCGACATGACACAGGTGCCGGGTAAGGTGCTGCAAACGGTTACTAATCAAGGCTTACAAACAACGGGATATCGGGGCTACGAAGTGCACCGACCGTCGAACTCCATCACGCTGCATGTCGCAACGCTGGAGGACGCTGTGCGGATGTGCCAACTCTCGGCGCTGCCACTGTCCGAGAAAAAGCAGCTCCCGGTACAAGCATATCTGGCATCGGGCCCTGATATTACAAGATGTGTGGTCTATCGCCTACACCCAGAAGACCCAAGTGAGAACATCCTATCGGATCTTCACTGCTCGTCCCACAAAGTCATAGCTGCGCGCCGTCTGGGCAAGCGAGACACGTACCTGCTCATGCTACAGGGCCCCCAGGACATTCCGGACATTGTTTACTACTGTGGGGGTATTTTCCGCCCCGGCCCTATCGGCCGAAGGCGATCGTATGCTACAAGTGCTGCCAATTAGGGCATATGCAGACTTACTGCCCACAGGCCAAACCCAACACAGACCTAGTCACACAGGACGGTCAACCCCGGTATCAATGTGGTCTATGTAAAACAGATGACCATCATATCACGTCTCCCAACTGCCCCCGCAAGCGACAGGCGACACTGCGCTCCCGCCAACAAAACCGGCTGCTGGATAGGCAGTTGCCGACGAAGAATAGGTTCCTGCCCTTACTGGATGTTGATCCGGGAGATGCCGACGAAGGGGGGACTTTCCAACGCTGTCCTACGCAAATGCGACCGTGAAATCCAAACGGCAGTCACAACGCCGGATGCAGAGAGCCCCGCTCAGGAAACCTCGGCTACTGAGATTGATCAACAAATTGAGCGCCTTACACGGGACATCGCCAGAAGTCAGGAGCTCCTACAACAACTACAGGCCAGGCGACAACAACTACGGATAGCCCCAGCTCGACCTCGGGAGAGCCAGGAACACGACTTCAGTGCTGACGACGACACTCAGGATGTCCAAATGACAACCCACCAGCTTCTCATGGCCATATACCAACACCTGAAAGGCTCCCACGACGTAGTGGAGTAAAATCGCCATAGGTACCGTGCTGCAGTGGAACTGCAGAGGCCTCGCTGCCAGGCGCAACGAGCTTCTCTTTCGTATGCAGTATGGCATCATCAAGCCCTGGGCATTCCTCCTCCAAGAAACACACGGTCTGCCCAACCTCTATCAATTCACGGGGTATCACTGTCCCTCCATTATTGACAGGCGCTTTGGAATAGACGACACTGCTCCTGGCAAGGCGGCGATTTACGTCCGTACTGATATTCCGCAAGAGCAGATTGATACGTCACAGTGGTGCACACAACGACAGGAGGTGGTAGCCGTCCTTGTCCGACGCAAGCAAACTAAGGTGATCTTGGTGTCAGTGTACGGAAAACCCGGGAGTGCACGGCTTAACTTCGGCTGGATCCAGCATCTCTGTCGGCGATACCTACATGTGCCAGTTCTGGTGGGTGGCGACTTCAATGCCCCGCACACAAGCTGGGGTTACGCCACCGACTCTGGTCGAGGCCGACAGGTGTACAGCCGCTTCAGGGACTCATCTTACGTCCTGCTGAACGAGGCCCACGTCTCCACTCGTCCGCTCACGGCTCCTAATACACCGGATCTTACGTGAAACAAAAATACTAGCAGCTCCCGGCGATCGCAATTATGCGTATGTCATTAGTTGTGCCTAAATTTTATACTGCTTTTTTTGTTTGAAATGTGACTGCACTGATATCTTTTTCTAAATGTAATACAGGGGCTCGCATTTCTCTCGCCACATTCCTTTTCTAAGTGTTAATGCACCGGCCTGTACTAGAGTCATTAAATAAAAGGCTTCAGAGTAACAACACCCCAATCATCTCGTTGCTTGAAATCGTTGCCAGTTATTTGGCAACGAAATTGTCGCCTCTATCAATATCATAAGCTCTAAAAAATTATGATAGTTTAAACGTTCACTCAAATTTTCCACACCTGAAGTTAAATTACTGGCTTATAAAACACTAATACGGTTGGAATATGCGAATGTCATCGTATCTGAGACCTCTACGCGGCTGTTAACATACAGATATTGGAAATGATTCAAAGGAAGGCTCTAAGATATATTTTTGACAAATTTGGGCGATATGACTCACCGTCGGTATTAATAAAACAAAGTGATTTGGCACCTCTTACTGACCGCGCAAAAAATTATAGATTGAAAACGCTTTATCAAATCATCGAGGGTGATCTTCACATCAATACAGACAGCCTCATTAGCTTTTTCACGAGAACCAACACTAGGACCTCCCACATAAAAACAATAGATAACTTTCAGATTCTCCTTGAATGCTTCAAATATTCATTTTTCGCCCGAACATTATCAGATTAGAATATATCCTTCATACCAGCATCACTCGTGCCGACTTACTTCACAGTTTCCTGCACCAGCGCTGGAACGTCTCTCCATAAAAAGTTTGTATTTTGTTATCCTACTCCATGTATTTCCTTTGCATTTTATCTATGATCTTTGTTTGTTTTTCTCCTCTCCTACTGAACCCCTCTCAGGGTAGTAGTATTGTGAAATAAGACAAAAATAAATAAATTTGAAATTTCACCTGAAATCGCAAGAAACGGTCTTCCGTTTTCCAGAAACGTTAAAGTATAGTTCGCGACCGAGCAAAACGAAATTGGAGAGTTTTTGGGAACCGTTGTTGCACATCCGATACGGTACGAACTGCGCATGTGCGAGTCTTCTGTGGTAGCGCATGCGCAGTTCGTACAGGGATGGCTCGTCGTACCGCATCGTATGGTCAAAAACGGTTCCCTAATTCTCCTTATGGCCCGAGCTTCCTGGCACCGTGTCTAAGCCGCAGCAGGTGGCGTTTGCAACACCTAGAGTTATTACAATAAACGCTAGAGGCTCAGCTGGCGCTAGTGTCTACGGGACTTTCGGTTGCAAATTGAAGCAGACAGCATGCGGTCTACATTTCCACCCTCCCTGTGTATTCCTATGGGAAAACGCGCGTGAATTTTGTCTCTTCACCGGAAAATAACATGAATAACTTTTGTCATTTCGGTTGTACCGGATAGTATGTACCTTTATTGGTATTGTGAAAGTGTAATTGCTTTAGTTACAGCATTTTTCTTTACCACTGACCGATGTCAAACTTCGCTCTATTTCAGGCCCAAACCTCTGTTTCAAGAAAGGTATGTCAAAACGAGCGACGATTCTAAGCAAACTAACGATCGAAATGAATGTAGAGTGTGTTCAAGGTTTGCTCGCATTTCGGTGGTGCTCATATAGTGCAAATATGCCCGTCCTGTCATTGGATGAAAATGACTCCGTCGTGCATTTTACGATCGCTTAAAGAAACATTCGAACGCAAAAAATAAAGCTCCTGAGTTACGAAAGGTGTGTTTTCTTATTATTTCCTATGTCGGGCAGTTTTTATCGGGCATCTGCTCTCTGGCTTCCCTATTTGCAAACATTTGGAGCGTGCGGGTGATGATTTGAACCCAGAACAAGCATCTTTCGCACATATTCATGAGCAGAAAGAATAAAGCAGTACTTCTTTATTCTTTCAATTTATTTTGATCGTCTGCGTGCACAAGGAGTTACTTATCCAGTGTTACTGCGTAGTTATGGCCATCTCTCTTGGTTTTCCACATGTCCTTCGTTCGTTTGGCACGTATATCCCCCATGCTGGAATGCGTCGACGCCGTGTTCGCGTCAACGGTGTCAGACAGTGCACATAAATACACGTACGAAGCCGTTTTAGCACCGTTTTTAATGCGACGAATTTGAATGAAAAACATCGTAACTGACCAATTATTTCGTCTGCGTGACTGAGAAATGTTCCAATGTTCCTAGTACGTACAGATTATTCGTGATATTTGCTCTTATAATTGAACGCAGAGAGAAAATGCACTCGCTTTTTTCCATAGAAATGCATTACCGGAAGTCAATTTCTGACTGCTTGCTGTCTGCTTCAAAATGCAACAGCACACTAGCGCCAGCTGAGCCTCTAGCGTTTATTGTAATAACTCTATGTTGCAACAGGTAACCAGCGCCAATAGACCCTTTTTAAAGTCAATCAAGCAACATTGGAGATCGCCATTTCTTGGCAACCGCCAATGTTCTTGGCTAGGTGTCGCAAGCTACCGCCCGTTACAGAAGGGTATAGCCAGTGGCGTCACGAGTGGCCAGCGGCACCCGCCGCGGCAGTCCGCCCCGACGCCCTCCCCCGCCCTCCTCGCCTCTCGCGTGACCCACCGCGACTTCCGCTCTCCGCGTGGCCCGCCGCGACTCCCCCCCCCCCCCCTGCTCTCGTGGCCCGCCGCGACACCCCCTGAGCCCTGCACTCCGGGGCGGTCCGCCCCCCACGCCCGCCCCTTGTGACGCCTACTGCCGGGTATAGCCACAACTATCTCATCGATCCATCCATCCATTGGGCACGAAGCGCGTGATTGGATCCGAGTCCTCACCGAACGCTGACGTAGCGCTCGTTTCCAATACCAGCTGAGCCGAGTTCACGCAAATCGCTGACGACGGCTTCTGTATCCAGTACGTGCTCAGAGAATGTGAGCAAGTAATATGGCGAACAGGGGATGGCAGGACATCTTCGAGAAGGGTCCAGCTAGCGTGCCCGCCGTGTAGGGGTGTCGCGAATTTTTGTTAAACCGGATTTTTAGGTCGAACTTTAGGGGTCCGACCTTCGAACTTTTAACCAGATTCGACCGGTTCGACTTTGTGGACAGTGTGGCCAGACCCTGGTACGAGCAGGTCTGGTTTTGGACAATATTTTTTATGCGAATGGTTATTTTAATTTTATGAACAATTGAAATGAAAAGAAGCTAATTCTAATAACTCAAGAAGTTAATAAGTTAATTTTTTTACTGTATTTTTACTTGCATTAATTTTTTACTGTATTAACTGAAATAACCAATCTGTGCTGCCCTTAATTCATCCTTAGCCGTCACCATCCAATTCGAAGACAACTGGCCAGCCTGTCGCGCATGCGCATAGCAGTCGAACCTGAGTCGAATTTTTGTCGAACTTTTCACAAGACGTTCTAAAAAGTCGAACCTGGTCGAAACTCGAGCCTCGACTGGTTCGCGACACCCCTACGGCCGTGTCTGCCCTGCACTAAGCTCCAAAATGGCGGCGCCCACGGGATAGTCGGGAATGAAGTGCGGACACTCTATAGGCGTAGCGTATTAAGCGGCTCTAGCCGGTGCCACCTGTATCCGCCTCGCTGGCAAAATGATTCCATTTCTGCGTGTTTACGAGGATATGGTGACACACATACGAGTCAAAAATATTCCAAACGCCTGCTCTATATAATACGGCGTGCAAGTTCTTCCGCTCCTTGGGCACCTCCGTTTACCCTGAAGTCCGTCCACGTGCCTTTGCCTCCTCCTCCTCCTCCTCCCCCCCCCGACCACAGTCAATGACGGCGCGCGCTTGGTTACCCTCGTCAGTGTGCGTTCCCTACGCGTTAACTATATGTTATTCTTCGATTGGCTGTCCTTGCGTTCCGGTGCGCCAGAGACGCATTTTGGAACACTGGCTGGCGGTATGTGGAGAGAAGCTGAAGGAAAGGACTAGATGAGAACATGCCGTGACATTAGAGTGCCGAGCTCTGATTGGCAGGATAGTGGGCAGACAAAAGACAGTTACCCGCTACCGGCTGCCTCCCTCCAATCAGAGCGAACAAGACCGCCTCGTCTGCTCTTCGCAAGAGTGGATGTCGCTCCTGTTCGCTCTCACGCCCAACCGCAAGTAGTGGTTCTCTGGATTCAACATACTGTTTTATGACCCGCAAGGAGTGACCCTGTGTCACGCGTATTTGCACGAACGCACTTACCGAAACGTACTCTTGCGTGTCCAATCTAAACAATCCGATCAACCCAATAAAACCCTGGAGTTGAAATTACCAACCC
The DNA here is from genome assembly GCA_037355805.1 of Ixodes ricinus. Taxonomy (NCBI): domain Eukaryota; kingdom Metazoa; phylum Arthropoda; class Arachnida; order Ixodida; family Ixodidae; genus Ixodes; species Ixodes ricinus. Next base: position 28,096 of record JAZHYW010048307.1, on the reverse strand, counting down.
CTAAAACGACACGGGGCCGAAGAGAACTACAGCGGCAACCAGCGCAGCAGGGTCAGGCACTGGGGATGAGGCTCACTCTTGCAGTTGTTGTTGAAAATGATGGTGTTCATTGTGGCAGTTTTCGGTTCTTTGCCCAAAGCGGGGATTGGGCAAGTACCCCAATGACTCCCACGATCGTTTTGTTTTCCTTTCTCTTCTTTTTACGGGAAACCAGAGTTCATCGACACGTGCCTCCCACGGAAAACTAGCAGAGCCCCTCGACGGGTTCAGGGTTCTCGGATATTCCGTTCCCTTCCAAACACACCATTCCCAATTCCCACCTAATTGCTTTTTCGTCTGATTTTTCTTTGGTTCTCGAAGCCGACTTGCCCCACCAGGAAAGTACGGGGGACGTGACACAGACGCGTTCTATATATTTGCCGTCCGGGCATTCAAACAAGACGGCACCTTTCATCTTCTGTCTGAGACCTCACTCCCCCCTTTCAAACCTTTTTGTCCTTGATTACCCCCTTTTGCTTTTCCTTTGCCTAGAAGACTAGGGAGAAACTATGCTCCGTTCATCCCTAAACTGACAGCGCGCGGTGGGAGTTCCGTGCTCGCCGGGCCAATCAACCGCCTCCCTTCCACCACCTGATCCTGCTCTCTCTCTTTCTCTCCAGCGCGTGGGTTTGGCCAGAAGCCTGATCACTTGGCGAAAGGTGAACCTGTGATTGTTCCAATAAGCAAGTAGCTTCCACCAATGAAACATTGAGTAACACTATGAGCTCCATGGACGGAGACCATACATGTGCATCCTTTGGGGCTCAGTCGCATTTCCGCGGTTACCACCGACTATTCAGACTGTCTTCTGAAAGAAATCATTGCGGCAGTCAGCTCCGCAAAAGGATGGTTTTGTTTGTTTGTTCCTTTCTTTCTTTTTCTTTTTTTCACTCCGGCGGTTGTCTTTCAGCGTAGGGTGTTTCGCTAATCCGTTTCCGGTTCTTTCGTCATCCTTGCAGACCCATTGTGAGGATGAACAGTCTATACACCGGTGTTAATATGGTTATACTTAAAAAAATACAAAACCACAAATATGCTTTAAAACTCAGTCAATGAGATCGCGATATTTGTCGATGAGAACCCGAAAGAACCACTTAGAAGGCAAAAGCTGAGCTTGCACATAATTGGCCTCGCCCTTCGTTTTTCAGGTTGTCAGAGTCTATGGGGAGCGCAAGTTCGTCTGCTTCTTGTGCGGTAGGTTCCGGTGAGGTCAGAACGCCAAGTTCTGATTGGAAGGATGGTGGGTAGACCTCAATGCCAGCTGCCTTGAAGTCTACCCACTATCCTTCCATCGAAACCAATCAGACCCGGCAATCTGACGTCACCGCAGCCCCTGTAAGAAAAGCAGACGAACTTCACGCTCCGCATAGGCCTGTTTCGGCCAATGGGGGCTAGCGCGTCCTCAAGACGCGACCATGGAATGCTGACGGTAGCGTCATATCGTTCATGCCTAGAGTTGCCCTGAGGAAGGCTTCGGAGATTGCCTAAATATGGCGAGAACTCACTCTGCAGGCTCTAACCGCTGAGTTCATAAACCTCACTCAAATGCAGTAGAATCTCGATGATACGAATCTAGCGCGATCGCGGAAAATATTCGTATAATCCGAAATTCGTATGAACGAAAAACAAGTCACATAAGTACATAAAAGCAAAGCGGGGGCTACTTGCCGTTTGTTGGTCACACTCCCGGCCAAAGAACTCAGTAATGTTCTTCTGAGTCTTCTTTTTTTCAATATCACCCAGGAGACAGTGATGAAACGTGTAAAAACGTTCCAAAACTCCTTCGCCTAATCCTTGCGTTTTCTTTTAGGGTCCTCGTCCACTTTCCTCAGAACGTCAGTCTTCTCTTTGAAGGACAGCGATTTTCTCTTGCGAGACATGTTAAATCAAGTTGCAACTGACGCTGGACAGACGAGGCAGGATGAGGATATCCTCCCGAAAGTTTATTGATGAAAATCGCACGGAGTTCTACAGACGTGCCCATGCGCGTGCAAACAGAGGATGCTTGCTTGTTGATGTTCACGTCATCAACTCCGATTCTGAATGTCGTGATGTCCGAATTTCGAGTGGCAAGTCTCAGTCACTCGTGTTCACTCGAGTGACTGAGAGTTGCTAAAACCCGTTTATCACGTGACAATAAAAATAAAGCAGCAGCTCTGGAGTAGGTGAATGCGAGTTACTCCAGCAATCCGAATTCGAATCACGTGACAACACAGATAGTGCAGCAACGGTGGACGTGGGTATGTTTTCGGGTTTCGGAACGCAGCCGCGGTTATTATGATTGCTGCGCGTATGTAGAAGGAACGGCAAGAAAATAACGCAAAAACGGCGGCTACGGTTGTCAGAGCCGAAGTGATGCCACCCTAAAAGATGTGTAAACGTTGTCGATCATTGTTCGTATGATCCACCGCGGTCCGATGAAGCATTCGGACTACCCCGAAACATAATACATTGGTCTTAAGGGACTTTGGCCGGGGATTATGAAAAATTCGTATCATCCCGAAATTCGGATGAACCGTGATCGTATCATCGAGGTTTAGACCCTTTGCAAAAATCCCAAAAGCCCGCGCGCGCCGCTGACGAATAATGGGAGTATTCGGTAGGCCCCTCCCATCGTCTTTCCTCCCGCTACCACGTACGCGAGCAGGCGCAGGTTACCATAGCAACAACGTTCGAGCACCCCAGAGCCGAGTAGCCAAGTCGGATCGTCGGAGAGCAACGAGCGATGAGGGCACGGGGGAGAAGGTCTGCACCTTTTTTCATCCGTCTCCTTTGTACCGCACCTCCTCTGTCGTCTGGTGTGACAACGCTTTGTCAAACCTGGTCGAACCCTGCCATGGTCGCGGTGCCAAATAAGTGGAGTCTGTGGCACTGCAAGGCGTGAAGGTAAGTTACGACCAATAACGGATTGAAATCACCTTTCGCGATGCGTTTACGCTGCCACTGATACGGTATGCTGCCAACGACGTTCCGGCGGATGGGCGGGATGGCGGATGGCTGCGACGGCTGCTGGCGGTAGCTGCCGCGACGCGCGTGCAGTCGCCGAGGCGCAACAAGAAAGCGCGGAATCTGTACCGAGGCGTGGGCGTATACAACCGGGAGCGCAAGGGGGGCCGCTTGCTCCCCCCCCCCCAGTTCTCAGAGTGTGTGTGTGTGTGGGGGGGGGGGGGGCAAGGCATGTGTTTGCCCCCCCCCTGAAACCAGCCGCCACTGGGAAGGGCAGACACTGGCCGGCGGCGCCCAAGCGATATTAAACGCCTGGCCTTGGGGGTACGGGAAGGGGGGGGAGGGGTGGGAGGGAGGGTCGGGTCTGGTTTGCCCCCTCACTCAAGCGCAGTTGGTACGCCACTGGTCGTGTTTGTTTACTTCGACTACAGTGGTGCTTTCTAAGCATTTGTGTCCTCGAACATCGCCCAGATTTCTTATTTGGCTCATTCCATGCGTGTGCTCAAGTTCGAGGTATTACTGGCACGTACCGTGTAAAAGAATGCGAATTTTCACGCGTTTTCATCACCGGAGAAAACTGATTGGTGTTAGCAATCCTGAACGCTCGCAACGTCTATCTGATCACGAAATCATATTTCTGCATTGCTATATCGCTACCAAGATTACGTCGTCTGTTATAATCGTAGAAAAGGCGAGTGGCGAGATTTGTATTATTGGCAGGTCGTAAAGTCGTGATCGCCAAGACGGCGTACTGCATCTTTTTCTTTTCTCTTTTTCGTCCACTCAACCCTGCAAGCCTATCGTGAAAAAAAAAAAAAGGCTTTAGGCTATAAAAAATTGTTTGTCTATTTTCTGTTACAGCACTGAGTGGCAAGTGCGTCCCCTTCTTTTAGGAATCACCGCTGAAACAGCTGACGGCGGCTTCAGAAGCGGTCTCTGTGCTGACGAGCCGCTGCGCTTGTCTGCGGAGTGTGTACGCACCGCAGAGCGGTCGTTCCGGTCACAACGGACGCAGTCGCAGATAACGCGCTCGTTGCTGTTGTGTGAACCAGCCTTTAGAACGCTCGTTTTGACGAAAACCCGGCGGTGTCCTCTATACCCGTTTTCACCTCAAGAAAAAGAAAGTTTTGCGCATTGTTCATACGCGGCGCGAAGTAGTTCTTACGAGATTTTGTTGACGAAGGAAAAAGCGATGCTTTGGCTTGGAACGTTGACGTCTTGGTAAGATAACATGTATCTAATCTAAAATTCACCTACCTATGTCTTAATTATCCAGATGAAGCGGGAAATGGTAATGCTCCGCGAGGAGCCGGACTGTGTTTACTTCGGTTCTTGAGGTGAAAACAGGTATAGTGTGTCAGCACTCGGGAGAGAGAAAAACGAGGGGGAGAGTGTGACGCGTGCGACGCTCATTGGTAAGACGCTGACGTCCGTACGCGTTAACCTCCTCCTCTCCCCGGTGCTCACAAACTGACAGATACCTTTCGTTTTCGTCAAGTTCAATGCACACTGCTGGCGTGGAGCCAGAGAGGAGGAGGCGTGGCCCAACACCTCCTAGATAACAAAGCCGTTGTGCTGAATTAAATGGCTTAATCAGTAAAGGCCAAGGATGGATACAGACTTGAAGCGAGTGCTGCGTCAGCGCTCGCTTCAAGTCAAGCTTGAGCGGAACGTTGACGCAATCGTCTTGTCCAATTTGTGCCCAGAGTTTGCCTTCTCTGATGACGCTTTCTCATTTAGCACTTACGGCCTTGTTATCTCGGAGGTGTTGCCGCCGGCACGGTGGAATGCGGGCGTGCTCAGTTACCACTCTGCCGTCGTCGGTTGTTCTTCGTTCCGGGTTTCTGCAGTAGCGATGCGTGGACTGTGCTGTGTGTGTGTAGGTAAAGCGATGGATTCGGTTCTCCTCCGTGAGTGGCACGGATGCAGTTCCTTTCACGAGTTGACATGGATGTGGTTCTTTCCACGAATGATATGAATGACCGTATCCAAGGGCACCAACGTACTCAAAACAGGCAGATTACAGGAAAGGGTGTAAACAAATACAGTACACTCCTAAAAGGGGTGCGTAAAGGGACCCATCGCCATCTTTCATCCCCACGACCCTAGCGCCCTCGATTCACAAGTGGTAAATCGAGCAGTTCGTCCCTCGGGCGTTTCGTCGCTCCCACTGCAGTTGCTCCTCTAATGAGATACTTTGGTCCCCTCGTCAATAATGGCTGCCGCAAGCCTTCGAGGAAGTGGATGAAGCGTCACTCGAGTAGTTCTTTTAAAAAAAACATTCGCCAAACAAGATTTTGGTTCCGGGATTTAGAAATTGTGGCTACCCGCGTATAATTAGTGAACGTCTCCGTCCGCTAAAAACATGAGAACAGAATCCGAGCGACGCGAGAGCGCCGGTAACGAGGCTACCTACTCTCAAACGGCCGGTCCCGCGCCCGAGTTTGAGGCGGTGACGGTTGACCGGTTGACCAGTGGCGGTGCGGTGGTTGCCTCGTCGGAGAGCAGTGTGAGTTGTGACCGATTGAACGGTGAGTTTTGATTGCTTTGGCTACTTGTAGAGCAGCAGGAATGTAATAGGGATTTCAGAAGGTACTTCATAAAGCCGCAGGATTGCGCCTGTATGATGGGCGCTAGTTCGCTGACGCGGTCGGGCGCGTACTGGCCCATGTTATCGTGCAAACTTTTGCCCGGCGGCAATCAGTTCATCAAACAAACGATGTTACACCGGCAGATCGTTTCGTCGACGCAGCGACGTTAGATTTCATCGAAAAGTTCCCGTGTTCGTTTCATCGTACCAACCTTGCGACGCTTCATCGAAAGCGTCTTACGCCTTTATATCGCCTCTGTCGTCGGCGTGAAGGTACCGGCGACCAAGGCGATGTGAGCTGACGAAACCGTGACGGTTCGTATGTGGCCTGGTGCGAGTTCGCGCCTCGAGATATAAGTTTCGCCCTCTACGCTCTTCAGGCGAAAGCGAATGGTCGTATCCGATATGCGTAAATAAGCATGTTCTCAATCAATAATGCAGTTGCTCCCGAGCGAAAACGACGGGTTTCAGCGCGTAGTGCGGACTGTTTGAAAAGCGAAGCGATCGTGAATTCATTTGTAGCGTATCAGATAGCATCCTCGATCATCCGCACCGGTGCGCACCGGGGCACCGAGGTGCGCCCATTCATCTTCGATCAAGTGCACCGGTGCGCACCGGACGTCCTCGATCAACGAAGCGCACCCTCCCGGTGCGGCTTTTCGTTGCCCCAACGCGCACCAAGAAAATCGACGGTGCGCCGGGGTGCAGTCCCATCAGGCATTGCGGCCAGGAGCGGGAATCGAGAAGATGGCGGGAGTAGCAGACGCGCAGACTATCGAGATGGCGATCTTGCAAAAACGAACACGCCTCGCAGCTGCACTAGATGAATTCCTCAGCTCTTTTGACGGCGAGACGACGAGCTTCTTACCATCGCCGCGATTACCGGCGATTGCTGCGGTGGCAAGGAGCGCCTGAAAGGTACGAACTTCGTGGAAAGCGTCGCGAGGTGTTTCGATGACAGCGAGGTACGGCTATTATCTGGTGTTTCTCTTTCTTGAACCAACAATGATGGCCAACATATACATGTGGAATTGTCACCCGCTTCGTGACCCCATCGACAATCACGTCCACGATGTTTATTTGTGTGGGACCGTCAAATCCGCGAGTAAAAAAATAGGAGAAATTGACAGCAGACGGGCACCATGCGCTGACCTACGCAAGAAAAAACGAACAAAACGCGAAGTGACGCAAGGTGGAGCTCGCCGCGGTGCACCGGCGCGGCGCACTTTGTCCTCGATGTTGCACCGACTTCGCGCTGCACGACCGAGGAGCGCTGTGCACTGTGCTGGTTTCAGGGCGATTCCGGTGCGAGCTGATCGAAGATGCTAAGAGTCACCTCGGCAAGTCCGCTTTAGTTGAAGCAGGCCTGCAGTTGCGAACGGGGAAATTAAACCAATATTGCCATCCCCTTGAAAAAAAAAAAAAAAAAAAAGTTGACGAGACGTTGTATGAGCATGTGTCCACGAAATTGAGCGGTGCCGCGAAGTCGCGCTGCCTTGCGACGCGTTTAATAAGCATTACTTTACGGCTTTTACTTTCTCTGCGGGTTTCGAGTGTCTTTCGGCCCTCTATGTTTCGGCCGATGCTGGTCGGCTGCGCGGCACGGTTTATAGTTTCAACCATGGTCCGGAATCGCCAATCGGAATTGAACTGGAACGCTGTAACGATACACTTGTTTTAGAGCCCACTGTGGAGGTGTTTCTCTTGTAATGCTTTTGCTTTCTAAGATCCTCACTTCGGGAGTTTAGTTTCGGCCTGTGTACAACTTCTCTTTGTGCTCAGTGGCTTCGAAATGTGTTTTGTATTGTTCAAAGCTGCTCTTGTAAACTCTCACTTAAAATGTGTTTTTTTTTTTTTTTCTTGCATGCGGTTCGTTTTTTGATAGTTGTGTTCTGATCGGGACTTTGAGCATTTTCATTGTCTTTGGGCACTGAGCATTTTCAAACAGTCTCGGTTGTGACACGCGTGTCAAAAAATAAATTTTACGCGAATAAAATATATTATACAGCAATATTTATTTATTTATTGAAATTACCCCGCCAGGCCCGAAGGCATTTACAGAGGGGGAGAGGCACATACATAAGATAAAGATAGTAATATAGTAACAAGTCAACAATAGTATATATGCAACAAACAAAGTAAAGCAACAGGTCATAGGTCACTGGTAAAATAGTTAATGATTGCGCGAGACGCGAGTTAGTCGGTAGTCACGTTTTTTCCACTTGTTTTCTCTGGGCATTTCGAGTGCAGGGAGGATTGCCTGGGCCGTCGCACATAGGCGTAGACTTCGGGGGGGGGGGCATCGGGGCTTGTGCCCCCCCAATTAAATCCGGGGGGGGGGCGGGCCCCCCTTCCGGGCCTGGTCAGGATCCTCACCGATGACGCTGGTTACGTGCCATGTAACGAGCTTCTAGTAGTGGCATGTGGAACAAAACAACGCCGACGTTGCCTTTATTGACAAAATACACGGCGAGCTGGAATCCCAGCAGCGCTTGGCAAGTTAGCTTCAATCTCCAGTTCTGGCAAATGCTGGTAACGCGCAGCGCCCCCCCCCGGGAAAATGGAAAGTCTACGCCATGGCCATCGCGTTGAGGTGGAGAAAGGGTATGACCATCTTATTGCGGTGGAAAGTGCGTATGACCATTCCGTGACGTCGCGGACTTTGCGCGCAGAGTTTGAGATTAATCTCGCGCCGTCAATATTGCTCTAAAAACGTTTTTGCGTAAGATTTATTTTTTTGACACTTGTGAGTCGCCTTAAAAAAAACTTTTTCAGGGTTTTTTTAAGGTGCAGTTTTCTCTGTTTTTGGCTGTCATTCAATTTTCCATTAATAAATTTTGGTTATGACAGACACTATGCTTTATGACAGTATCTATACATAAAGCATAAGGTTAAACCACATAGCATCGTCATTTTGGAACAGAAGTAGCCGCAAACAAAAATAAAAACAAGTCACGTGAAAATAAAATTGCACATGTCATGAACAGTTGTCATCACGACACAAAATGCTTGCTATAGCTCCATTTAAAGGACACTTTCAGTTTGAGTTCGCTCTAACACCTCCTAAATACCAATACCTTAGCACTTGATTTTCTGTGTCGACTATCATATTTCGATAAGGAGCGTACAAATGGACAGTGCTATGTTAACATTGGTCTAGAACTCGTGTTCAGTTGGTGAGAACACGTGTTCCAGCTGAATGCTAATGCAGCACTTTTTCCAGTCTGCCTTGCGATGACCTATGCGAGGTGTAGAATCCATACAACACTAAGGCCTTGCGATCTAGGAGGCGTTGAACTAACTGAGTATATCTCGATTATCGAGCTCTTTAAACTATTGATTTCGGGCTTGTAGGCATCTTTGTCTCTTGAATGTTATCAGAGAAATACTTGTGATGGTAAAAAATATTCGACCACATGTGGAGGGCAGACATATTGAAAAGGGTTCATTTATGAACAGATGGTTAAGGCGAAAACGAGCTGGTGCTAGTTCTCGAGACTGTGTCTGCCTGTCCTTTTTTTTCTCGCAATCTCGGAGTGTTTGTACTATGTTCAAGGTTGGTTTTACTTCGTTCCTTCTAATTTCCGGAAGCTGCAGGCATCCTCGCCCACGACTGAAGATTGACATTTCATAGCCGGTCACATGGACGCAATGCAGCGAGGAAAGAAAGGAAACGACTACGTATATGGAGATGGTGACAGATGCCATAGAGATGACGCTTTGGGCAGAGTACATCAGCATACAGCCTACAATCTCCAATATCGTAGACGACATCCGTATCCTAAAGCTCACAGACCAGGTAATGTGTTGCTTACTACCCTTCAAAACTCCACCCGTGTATAACGATGTTGCTCATGCCTTTAGGAGCAGTAAGTACCCTGGTAAGACCACGACCACCCCCACTATGGTGCATTCGCGCTGCTTAGCTGAATGGGAGCTCCCATAGGAGATCTCATCGCCTCGGTGACGCGGTTGGGGAAAATGTTCCCCAACGCGCAGCTCTGCTTTGAGGTTGCGGCTCCAGTCCTGGCATAAATGCGCCGTTAGTGCTCTCACGGCAGCCTGGCACCATGATGAGTCTCCTTTTTGATCCCACTGACATAAATTATGATTTTGTTACAATTACTAAATCACGATTTATTTTCGCTTTTTTCTCTATCAAAAAAGCAGGCAGTTTACAAACATCTTCAAGTAGGACTGGAAGATGTGAAAATAATTTTTCTCGCAAATTCTTTTGCAGAGTTTTTTTCGTATTAGTATCACTGGCGCCATAGGCAAAGGAGCAATTTATGGATCTTGCCTCCAGAAAACCTGCCAACCCTTCTCATGGTGACTGATGGAAAACCAAGACCGGCCCTATTCCTGCGAGTTTCATCGTAAGGCTTTATAATGCAGAAGACATAGAAAAGAAAAAGGTGCACTTTACCTTTGTTGTATGACACACCTCTTTTTCAGCAGATTTGCAGTAAATGAAGCCGTTGTTAGTCTTTTGCTATTCATTTCCTTCCAAGGGCTCAGCTCACAGGTTGGCAGAAACTATGGGCTCTCTGGACAAGTATTACAAAGTACCTGACCCTGCCCTTATGCTCATGAGTATATGCAGAAAGTATGGTCACCAGTTTTATGCCAGACAGCTAGCTGGATCTGAGAGCATACCCATTGTGATAACAAGGTCTAAAATGACACTGCCCTGCCAACCTGCTGGAAGTTTTCAGCAGAACAGAAGAGAGCAAGCACATACTGTCCTTGCCCTGTTGCTCACATCCAGTGAAGATTAATCAAATTCAACATGCCTTGAAACAAAATTTCTCTTCATAGGAGAAGGCAAATTGTTTTATATTTGGGAGGGTCCTCCTGCTGAGCGATCGAGATTTGTTGCAGCTGAGGTGCATCCGATCGAAACTGGCAACCAAAAACACTACGCATTCTGCATTAGTTGGCTTATGTGGAGAATCGGGGTACTTGTTTTTATTTCTGTATTCCTTTGATCAGTATTAACAGCATTTGTCAAAGCACGGGTAAGAGCTTCAAATGTGATCTACAAGCAGAATGAAATGTGCTTGGAACAAATTACTCCAGAAAGAGATAACAACACCATAGCCTTATTAACTGGCACCTCTTTTCATGGCACAAGCAAGCAGCACGAGTCTTTTTTTATCCCACTAACATCTTTGCTAGTTACGATTCTGTGTCTCATAATAAAATGGGAATCTTTTACTTGCCTCCTGCTTTTCTACAGGGTAGTTTACGATTTATAGGTTGACTAAAGATCAAGTATTTCTATTTCAGATTTTCGCTGAGTTTCATCGCATCACAAGCATTGATTCCAAGCAACGCTTCTTTAAATTGGCTCAGAAAACCTGGCGACGGTCCTTGAACTGACAGAGGGAGCAAGCCAAAGTCAGACAGTTTCTGCCAGACTGTTGAAAGGATGGATGATGTTAAAGAATCGGAGAAACAAGGTATACCTGTTTTAGAGTTTAGCCTTCATTGACTGTTAGCGGAAGTCCCAATCAGCTAGCTTTCTATTGCAACCGAATTGGTGCCGACTCGGTTCATGCGGTGATAAGTTGGTGCAAACTATGTAAATTAAATTTGAGATATCTAACAGTGAGCTGTACGGCATCTGAAATTCCAATTGCTTCTGTTCATTAGTTCTTAAATTGGAGTGGCCGTCTGGATGATGTGACATTAAAAAGATTGGTGAATGACTGTAGTGCAAAAAATATACAAATTTGCGATACGATGATGATGTAGTAAATACAGCCTTCATATTTTGTGTTGCATTGCTGTACACTTGGTACTGAGCACAATTGAATGGATTAGTTTTAAAAAGAATCCACTAGCATGGGTGATTAATCTTTTCATAAAGTGTGTGTGCATATGAAGGAGACAAAATCAGGCCTTCATTTCCTCGCCTGGTAGGCAGTTTGGCAGCATGGTATTGCTGTTTCACCCTATGCCCGGATGCAGCGGATGCTAAGAGCAATCCCAGCTGCTCTTTTGAACATAAGCACATAGTTCGCGTCGCTTCGTTCGCTCTCTAAGGATCGCAGGACACTCAGGCAACGGCTTTGAATTTGCCTTGATGGCTCGTAGCATCCGCCTGCGCCCTGACTAAGGTGAAACGGAGTATGGTGCAGACGGTGGTTGGAAAAAAAATCCTGAAGTGTCTCGTGCTATGTGGTATGGAAATATTTCAAAGGGATACTTCAACAAAATTTGAAATATACCCGTCGTGATACAGAAATAGGCTGAATATGAGCCACAATATCCGTAAATGACAATGTCGCGTTTGTATTTTGAGCCTGAAGGCTGAATTTTTCGTTATAAACAGTCCACTCTGGCAAGCGCTCGGAGAAGCAGCCAGTGGCGAACATCATCATATCCAGCGGCGAGGCTGACGTCATCAGGATGCCGTAGTCTTTCCAGCTACCGAAGGGTCGAAGCGCGCCAACGATCGCACCACCTCAACTAACCACAAGGCTGCATTTGTCTTAGTTTTGAGTGACAGGTTAATCTTCTATAATCTTGTGGAGGGAGAATAGCAACGCCTTGGACAAAACAAGAAGGATTGCTCCTTCCCTCTCTCTCTAGTGCTGCCCGTAGAGCTGACGGAATGATGTAAGGTTCAAAACATGTGTAGTCCTAGGAGACACAGTTATCGTCACTACCTCTCATGGTTCCTAGACGGGCATTACAAACGAGGCTTTAGCAACATCCACCAGGTGCTCCTTGCTAATCTTTTAATTTGTTTTAAAATTACTTTTTTTGTCTTTTTAACAAGATATCAGTGTGTCCGATGTGATACTGCGTCTTTGGGCACCGCATAGACCAAATTATAAGCTCCAAAAGTTTGTCCTAGTATCCCTTAAAGTGCAGGTCAAAAAATACATTCTAAGTTTTCTTTTTAGCCATATTTGTCTTCTGAAAGTGTGTACTTTGTTACAGTGGCATGACAGTGTGGCAATGAGATATTCTGATAAAATCCAGTCAATGTACTCAATTTCACATAACAGGTACTGCATCAGATGCTATGAGCCACTGAAGCGAAATCATAGCATGAAGTGTGTCATGCGACTTCCCAGTTGTGCGAGGCACAACGTCACGGGGCACGCATGAAGTGCTGAATTGGCTAAATTGGCTCGCGGCATCCGTTGTAGTACATCGTGCAAGCAGAGTAGTCCAAAGAAGTTTTTAAATATGTTTCTGGCTAAAGGGAAGCTCTGTCCAAATTTTAATGGTCTGATTTCGTTGGACGGCACCGACGACGTGCTTCGAGAACGTAGCAATGATGACGATTGAACTGACATCACCAGTGCGGACGAGTCGTAGTCTAATCGCGGACGGAGTGAGAACAACAGGGAGCAACTTCAGTTGTCCCAGCTTCCAGCGTGAACTTCCTAGTTTCGATAACGCCTCGCCATCTCATGCGCCGTGCGCATTCATGTGCCGCCAAAGCACGCCAGAAGTCATAGATCGCGTATTAAAAACTGGGCTTCTCTAAACGGATTTTTTGCCATTCTCACAAGTTCGCTGTAAAATGCGCATCTAAAGATTTTTTTTTTGTTGATGGGCAATGTCGACTTACAACCGTGTAATTACGGTACATCCAGTTAACCAATGCTACAAACCCACTTTAAGCGGTCCACAAAATCGGTCTCAGAGTATTACGCTGCAATTTACGGCAGGGGGCCGACTGGGTGGGGGCGGGGGGGGGGTGTTGGTGTGGAAAATATCAACGGATGAACTTGCCTCATCTAAAAGGAAAAAAGAACCTGCTTCGGGCAAACATGGTGGCATTTCGCGGACAATGCCTAATGGTGCACGTCATAGCTAGTTCAGGTTGCTTGAAGAGCCACTAAAGCTCCCCTTCAACCAAAGGTTGACCACTGATAAATATAAAAAAATTGGGGGATGCAAGTTGGAAGTGTTAGTTGCCTAAAATAACTAACTTTGCCTTTATACTCCTTCAGAGACCGAACTGTCTGATCATCTTCTGTTTGTTTCCACTCCTGCTGAAAGAAACACACAATTCCATCCATCCGAGTGCGAGTAATCCATCCGATTTCATTAGCTAGACCCAACATTCTAGACTATTTATATATAGCATGACTAAAATTTTGTAGAAAACAGGAAGACAGCCATGATTGCTTTTTGATTTTAGTTGAACATTTTGTTTCACTCTATGTCCATTTGATATAAACCTGATTGAATTTAGATAAAATATGCTGTTGAGGACTGCTGTTTATGTCATTCATTGCAGAAAGGCTGTTATGTTAGTGGGAATGAATTGCAACCGATTCCGTATCATGCTTCAATGGACAGCAAAAACTCTAAGAAGCATTACACCCAAAATTTGACTTGCCTCAAGGGAGCTTATACCGCTGGTCCAAGCCTCTATTACACTTTATGGTTATGATGTCTTGGCTCCTACAAGCCTTGGAGAAAAATACAAACCGGCAAAAGTTCTTGCAAGTTCCTTGTTGGCTGATTCTTAGGAATGGAGCAATCTCGAACATACATTGCTGTCCCTCTGGCACAGCTGCATACTGCTGGTATAGAGTTGCAAATCGAGGGCCCCACTCGAATACAGCGTCTGCGAGTAACAAGCTGATACATTCACGAAGTTGTACTTCAGGGGCAGGCTTTCCTCATGTAATTTTAAGAAGTAGTTCCCTTCCTGTGAAAAATTAGACCATGCTGTATGCTGATACAAACAACAGAGTTCACTGAGGTTTGTGCTAGTAATACAATCTCTATAATTGCAGCAGGCATATGATGGCGTGGTCTCGACTACCGTATTTACTCGCATAATTAACGCACTTCTTTTTTCGAAAAATTCCCTTTTTGGTGGGGGGGGGGGGGAGGAGAGTGTTTAATTACGCCGAGCAAAATTTTTGCATTTACTTCACACACTTCGCTCAAATGTCATTTCAGGTGCCAATATGTCATGGCAGGGTACTGTGGCATGTCTACACTGACCGGACTGGTCGTGGGCGCGCCACAGTAACCATGCTCTATAAATTGAGAACCTTTTAGGGTTCTCAATTGAGACCGTCATTCCTTCTAGGATGGAAACTTTAAGTGAATCATAAAGTGTGGTCGAAGGCGGATTCTAAAGAATGCCGTAAACTCTGAACGCTACTTCATTCGGAAGGGCAGCAACCAGATGGCTGAAACACGTTGGCTTTAATATAACATTCTAGACACTGAACCGAGCTTGTACTTGTAAAAACCAGACTTCAGGGTGCTGTGGCCAGAAGAGGGGTGGCGCACAGCCTAGTTTTTGATACTCTGGGAGGGGGGGGGGGTATTTGGTAAGATGTGTTTCTTGTGTGCTCTGTCCGTAGATTGGGTCACCACTGTAGCTGACGATGGAGAAAATGCAGCAAAACAATGTGAAGATCAAGTTATAGGTGGTGCATTCCAATTTGCGTGCACGCTGGCCAGCTTTTGGCACGCGCTCTCCGCTCAATCCAATCGGCGCAGCCACAGACTTTAAAAACATAGCCTTATGAATTGATTGTCTTATTGTAGAATGAATAAATTAACCTTGAAAAGTTCGCATTTTAACATATAAGGGCGCACTGTCGAGGCACACTGGTTGCGCCAGTAATTGCTGCTATCACAGGTGGCACAAATTACCTCACTCTTGAGGTAGTTCGTGCCACCTCGTCCAGTACCTCCAAATCTGCGCTGGAAGGGTGGAATAGATCCTGAGTTGTTGGGCATACCTTTCTGGCTTTAATGCAAGGCATTATATGCATCCGTGTTAAGAGCCTTTGCACATTTAGCAACCACATATAGGAGTTTTAGATATTACAGTGCTCCCGAAACTTTATGTTGCTCGGAGGTGGTCCAATTATTGCGTTGTTTGTGCTACTCCTTGGCCTACTAGTCGAACCACGTGGTGAAGTTTGGGTACCCGATGATGACCCTAGCTCGGGGAAGATATTCCAGCTGCTGCAATGACCAGTTTAGCTTTGATTTGCCAAAACAATGTTTGGGTAACTGATTTGTGGTGTTTGCTTAGGGAGTACGTACTGTACCTGTTTTAGCTAGTCCATCATCAGTTACCTCCGTCTGCTGTAAGGGCAGGCCTCTTTTCTGTTAGAAAGACTGACTTTATATAATTTGTCTTAATTTTCAATTTTGTTTCAGACGTGCCCCGCAGTATATCCCATCGCAGTGTGTCCCACGACATTAACAGAGCGCTGCAGTGAGCTTTTTGAAAATAAGGCCTGGAGGCAGAGGCCCTCTGCTGTCTGTGACACTTTGTTTCTGTTTGGTATGGGTTTTTGACCTCTCAATGCTTCGCTAAATGTCGTCGTGCATTTGTTTGTTTTGAGAGACCTATAAGTCTGAAACACTCAAAGCCTGGCTGCATGGGCACAAAGCTGCTGACCACCCTAGTTTCGGAAAAAAAAAACTGAAGCTTTTTTTTTGCTTTTTTTTACATATGTTGTTAAAAGAAAGTTTTTCTGTGCTTGTGTAATGCATTGAAGGAATGCACTCGTATTTAAATGAACATTATTTTTACTTTCTTGAGCACATATATTCCTAAAAGTCAAAAACCCACGCCGTGGTTTTTTTTTTTTCAATTTATAAATATAGGGTGAGTTCAAGTCACCAGGCTCGATCTAAAAGGGACCGTAAAAATCGACGCCTCCACTTAGCAATCTACACTTACCGCCAAAGGTGTATTTCACAGGTCGTTTTTTTCTTGTTAAATCACCAAAGCGTAGCTCTCTTTCTATAAAAAAATAGGTGTTATGTCCAAGGAGCGAACCCAATGGCAGTTGGGAGCAAAGGGAAAAAGGCGACGAAGTGAAGACGTTGTTCGAGCAGTGCGTTTGTCGCCATGTTGGCGTTGCTCACCGTGTTCCGATAATAACGGAATTCCTAAGTAAACGCCAGTGTTTACTTAGGAATCTCCTGATCTCTGGTATCGCGCAGATCTCTGGAATGCGCAGGAGATCGCGAGTCAGGAAAACCGATAGAACTAACTTATCAACAATTTCCAGCCACACCCGGCGGAGGAAATAAGCCTTCAACTAAGTGTTGTATATGGTAAAATCGAGCCAATGTCACCACTGCAAAATATCAATATTAAGATAAATTCAGTTACAAAACTTTACAAGCTGAAACAGCAATTATCACGAGAAAACTCGCACGCACGCACCTTGCGAGTGTACCCCATGTCCATCGGCGACACAGCGTTCGGTGCGCGCCATATCGTGCGAGCACGTCCTCGTGGGGTTGCAGTCTGCTTGGTCATCTGGCTCCCGTCCTGTTTTGAACCGCGGTTCGTGAGTTCGTTGTTTAGCTTAGACTTCCCTTTTTGGTTCGTGTATAAGGAGCGGGTTAGACGATCGGGATGTTGAATAAAAGGTTGTGAATGCAGACATTGCCTCCCTTGATGTTCCTTGACCGGTGCAAACGAACACAGGTTCCGGCGCAGTTGTACGAGAGACGCGCATTTTCCAATCAACTGCAAATATTTGACACGACATTCAGCTCGAATAAATCATGAAAAGCAACGGTGCCGCATTCTGTTATATTGGGCACAACAAAGGAAACGTTACGTTCGAACTAATATCCGATGTTGTACATTGAAATTTTTTTTTTTTTTTTTGCATTTCACATTACTTAAAAGGTTAAAGAAACTTTAGTCGACTCCACATTTATTTCCGAAACATGCGTGTTGAACCGTGACGCCGGTTGAAATTTGTTTGACCGCCACTTTCAATCACATTCCAGTCTGAACTCCGAAGCTACAAAGTTATGTCTGAGATGTCAAAAGAAGGATAAACAAATATTTTGAGGGGGCGCCAAAATGGTTTTAAAAATATTTTCACGTCTTTAGAAGTGGCGTCACGAACGTCAAAATAGCATTTCAACTCATTTTGAAAGCGGACGTCGAAATAGTCACTACCGTGTCTTATATACGTGTCTTATATAATGTCTTATATAATATATACGTACTATTTTGTTTACATGCCCGCCATTAAAGCTTGAACCTTGTCAGAAGTGTGTTGTAAAACAGCAAGTTTCGTCCCAGAGTAAAATAATGTTTACTCCTCATGACGCACACTTTTACTTATTGTTTAGGTTACGTGTTAATTAAACAGTTACTATTATGTAATTATTGTGTGGCCGAGAGCATATGGGAGGACGCACTCTCAACGAACAACTGACAAGATTCGAGATATAATTGTGGTCATACAAACGAAGTACAATTTGTTTGTTTGCTCGTAGACCACATTGCTACTAATAAAACGCAGAACAAATAAAACATTGTTTGGAAAATCAGTTTGGAATTTGTTGAATTTTCGAAATATTTGTTCAATGAAATGTGTGTAACATACTTTATTTAAAACCCGTCTTATTGAATTGCATATACAAAAGCTAAGGTGGAGCTTTTGCAGGGTGTTAAGGTCATTAAAATAACTTTAAATGGACGATTTATGATGGTATCAGAAGCGATTTATGATGGTATCAAAGACTACACATTCAGCATTTTGCTGGAGCGTCACGTATATTAAAAAAAGTAAAAAAAATGCTACTGCTCGGAGCCAAACCGAAACTGGACTGGGAGGAAGAACGAATGTAGAGAAGGAGAGAGTTGCCGGAAGTGCGTCGCTGCACCCAACCGGCCGTGCGAGCGGACGAAAAGCGCGCATGACGCACGTCTGTCGCACGAAAGGCGCAATAGGAAGCACTTGGTGCTTGATGTTTGCGCGTTTTTTCAGGCTCTTACCAATTCGTGTTCGTAAGAAGAGCGATGTCTTCAGCCAGGAGAAGGGCGACGACTCGGCGACGTCTTCGTGCTCGGTGGTCGGGCATGTCGTACGCAATGAATCCTAATTGTTTTTATCGGTAAACGATTTCTCTTTTGGAGCTAGACAGATTCGCCGTTACCACGAACAATAATTAACAGTTCCAAAGTAGATGGTACCAGCCCGTCGTTCCCCGCCATAGTTCGTCCCCTTCGTTCAGCCGTCCGTCACGTAATTTCCGCGATACGACGCCTTGTTGAGAATTACGCAAGAAATGCACAGAGTGTTTCCGGTTCTTTGTCAACTTTTTTTTCTGTCGACGTATTTTCAGTTTTTAGATGCAACAACAAAAGAATGGGTATCGTATTTTTTTTTTTTAGTATTGAGTGTGTGTTTACGATGACTTACGAATTTGATTATATTTGGTGTGTATGTCTTAACCATAGAGGACTTCACGTGGCCACGGAGAGTAGAGTGAGCGTGGCTCAACCCGGCCAGTCCTCGACCGGCGGTTTACGGCGGAAAAATAAAAAAATTAAAACTAATTTTGAGCTGCAAATTGTGTTCTGGGTAGTTGGGCTCTCATATGTCATGTACAAATAAAAAACTTGGCGAGCATACATACCCTGTCAGTGCCACTCTGATACGTCACATTTAAAACTTTGCCAAAGATCACTTCGAATATTGTTATCACTTCATTTAGAAATATTTGTTTTAGCGTAGTAAGCGTTATACCTTTTTCTACAGTGTCATAGAAGAGACCTAGTGGAGTATTTTGAGAACAAAATAGTGAGTGGTCAAACACAGATTTCTCGTCATGTAGAATACAGTCCGCCCTAAAATGATTTTTGGCAGAGTTTTGCTACTTTTTAAGTGCGACCTATTTAAGATATTTATTTCCTTAACATCACAGGAAAACTGAAACATATAGCCCTTCTTTAAGAAAATCTGATATGATATGTTTAAACATAAAAGAATGTTCCCTGCATTCGAATGAAAACGAATGTTTAGGAAATCCAGCAAATTCGTAACCGATTTTGACAAAAATATCATTTTCATTTGCTTCGTGTTTTATTGATAGCACAGCAAGATTGTGGTTTATCAGCAAGTATAAACATAAAATATTTTATTTTGTTTGTATGACGGCAATTAAAGCTTGAATCTTATCAGTTATTCCATGTTTCTGCGTCCTCATATAGGGGCTATTCTGGCCAACATTGTTGAGTGATATATTTAATTACCTAACAAATATACTTTAATTAGCACGTATACGCTTAAAAATACGTGAAATTATGCGTAATGCGGAGTAAAAAGTGTTTACTCCGCAACGAGGCATGCTGGTTTACAGCACATCTGACAAGGAAACTATTATTTTCCACCCCAATTTAGATCTGATAATTTTGTGACAGAGCTGAGAGCTCTAGAGCAAAGTTTAGATGTGTCAAAGTTTCGGGTTCACATTTATGGAGACTTTAATATTCCGGGGATAGACTGGGTGGCAGATGTCACAACGGGTGGTAATGATCTCAAATCGAAGGCGTCAAGCCTTTTTGTTAGACCACCTGAGACTGGGACGATCGTCCAATATGATGCTGCTGGGTTTGAGACGTCGTCGTGTTTCTTCCACCCAGTCTCAGGTGGTCTAACAAAATGGTAAATTTATACCAGCCGCCTGCGCCCTAACTGTTTTCATTGCGTCAAGCCTAATAGATTTTATGTATATAAGTGGGTTTGAACAGTGCAATAAACTGCAGAACTCAGAGGGTAACATACTTGACCATGCACTAGTGTCTTCGCCAATGGATGGTATCAGTCCAGTTGACGATCCTATAACACGTGCCGATCATTTCCATCCCCTTTGTTGTTTCATTGATTTTTTCACTCAGCCGACATGTTTTATAGCCAGACTTCTTTCTTATACAGCGAAGGAGATTATTTTAATGTGTACTATTATCTTGAAAGTTACAACTGGAATCTTATCTCGAAAGACACGTCCGTTGACTCAGCAACTGAGGCATTTACAAAATTGTGTCAAGTGCCATGGATATATTTATACCCAAGCGTGCTTCACGGTCATACGAATACCTCCGTGGCTTTTATGAGAGCTGAAATGCTGTTTACGCAGGAAATTGCACTATCACAGGACTTTAAAAAAAACGGCATCAGAGAAATAGTATTTGAAGTACGGCGAGAGTCGCTCTTTTGCAAAGCGGCTGTTTAAAGGTAACTGCAAAGAAAAAAAAAGTGTTTTTTAAACAAGCCTATATGGGACAAGCATGTCACAAAACAAATCTTCCGCGAGAAAAACAATTTTTTTCTAGCCCCAGGACGTAATTTAATAGGAGTCACAATTTCTCCACATTTGAAACTCCCGCTCTTTCGGCGCGCGGAGTGGCTGTTATGCGTCATCCTGGGACGTGTAGCAGCCACTACGTGACATATAATACCAACTTTGTGGCGCGCGATTTAAAACGGACAAAATAGGCGTAAACTAAAATCAGTCTCGCGCAATAAATATTGCTGTAAACAAATTTGTTCTTGGCTGAAAAATTGTTTTGTGACAGGCTTGTCCCAATTTGGCTGTTTAAAAATACACATTTTTTCTTTGTGGTTACCCTTTAAGAGAGATAAGAAATTTCACGTTTCTCAGAGCTCTGAATTCAAACCCAAAAGGCTTTCCAAAATTCTTACCCACTCAAAGAAAAACAAGCGTAGTAGTAGCGTTCCCCTCTTACGGGGTAGTTCCGGCTATACATCGAACCCAAATGAAGTGGCAGGCATGTTTGCTCAGCATTTTATGTCATGCTTCTCTTCTGGAACTAACACGAATACTGCTCTGAAATGCCCAAATACCTGCTATTTTTTTTCTGTTTGTTCCAATAGATGAGCTTGAGATAAAGACATGCATAAGGGACATGAAGTCGAAATTATCTGGTGGCGCAGACGGAATACTGAGCTTTTATTTTAAAAGGTTGTGCATAGAGAAATATAGTACTACGTAAAGAGCGGACACTTCCATAGGCCCCAGCGGCCCAATTCAGTGTCAACGAGCACACCAGCTGCCAGTATAGTCCCCAGTTGAGTGTTGAATGTATGGGTACACGCAGTAACCGCTGGCCAGAGGAAGAATGCATTCAAGGCGAATTCTGGCGGTATTTTTGTGTCGGGGAGTAGCATGCGCCCTCTGGTTTAACGAGTCTCTGTTATTGTAACTAGCATGGTTTTTGTTTAAAATAGAATTGTTTTATAAGTATACCTTAATTGTACTCCAGAAGAAAAGTCATCCAGCGCTACATATAATTCAAACTGACCGCACACCAAAAAGGATATTTTCAAATTTGTGCTAACTCTCTTGAAGGGACGACATGGGACGACACCAGGGATTGACACACAAAGGGATTTATTTTTGTAACTATGACAAGCAAAACAAACATGACAATGAGTGATGTATGTTATTCATACATTACAAAAATAAGAATACACATGCAAAATGTATGAATAACGCGTCAACAGTGCAACACTGGAAAAAAAGTACTGTATTACAGCAGAGACTTACAGCGACAAATGCAATAGGATGGAGGGCAAATAAAAAAACAAAAAAAACTTTCAAGTTCCATGAAAAGCGCTTGCACATATTACCATGTGACTAATACAGCAACAATAGAAGAACAATCTGGCCTAGTGGCTTCTAAATTCAGTGACCGAATGCAAATGTCCGTCAACAAAAACTACAGTCACAATATTTTTTACGTATACCGTATAACATGATCGCAACGGAAGGATGACTAAAAACCCGCACGAGACAACAAGCCGCGGAACCAACTCAACCCACACAACGAGGCAAGAGACACAGACCAAGCAGCCGAAGTATCCGCCCTCCGTCGAGTCCACGACTCCAAAGCCAACCGTCGCACTGCAGCCGTAGCCACTAGCCGTTGAAGTCGTTTTTGAAGTTTTCTAAAGTTAGTAATAATTTTAAAAGCTCACTCTATACAACAAAGTTATTTATTAATATTATATATCTGACAAATGTTCAGGATAAGTGGCACTTTTGCGCCTACTAACGGCCAGTAGAGTCCCTAAGTCCTGGGCCGCGAAACGGCTTGAGTGGCCACTCTTTACGCAGTACTATATTTCTTATGGGTTGTGCTCATCTTTTAAGTCTGGTGTTGCTTCATATCTTGACCTGTCGCTACAATCGCAGATTCCCGTCTACAGGGAAGCACTCAGTGATACTTACGATATTTAAATAAGGCGATAACACAATTGTCAGCAACTACCGCCCTGTCTCTTTATTATCTAGTTTCTCTAAAGATTTTGAGATGAGGCTGCATAATCGTCTTTACAAATACTTCCGTAAAAAAATTGATCTCTGAGCAACACCGATTCTTGAAGGGAAAGTTGAGAAACAAATTTGTGCACATTCTTAGATTATGCTGTGCCATTTGTTCATGACCATCAACAAGTAGACGTCATGTACTTGTGACATGCCGAAGACCTTCGACAGGTCAATCATCATCAGCTCCTGCGTAAACTAGATGACTACGGCCTATGTTCAACGTATTGTAATTGGTTTGCTACCTTAACGATCGTACAAACTCATGTTCGTGTATCGGGATTTACGCCCAAAACCTTTATTCTGTCGTCTGGGTGCCTCAGTGGAGCAACTTTGGTCCACTTTTGTTTTTAATCTTTGTAAATGACATTGTATTTTCGGTAAAAAATTCTAAAGTGCTTTTATTTACCGAAAATATAAAATTGTTTTGTCATCTTAGTTCGCATTCTGAATGCACACTTCCTCAAAGCGGTCTGGATAACATAGCTAGGTGGTGCTTTAATAATGATATCCTGCTTAATGAACATAAAACACAGGCTATAGGTCTCTGTAGAAAGCGAAAGTTCTTGCGTTCAGTTATATGGTGTTAGATTGCGTGGTCATCAAACGAGTGGGTGTTGCTCGTGATCTTGGAGTTTTTATAGATAAGGCGTTGCATTTTAATCATCACGTGTCGGTCACATGCAACGCATCACTTAGAACATTGGGAGCAATTTCACGTTTCACAAGACAATTTTCTTCCTATGCATGTATCGTTCGTTAATTTTGTTGTCTAATTCGCTCAAAACTCGAGCTTGCATCTATAGTGTGGAATTGCATAAATGATACAGCACCTTGCTCTATCGAGCCTGTACAGAAGCGTTTTATTTGCATCGTTTTTGATCGATTTTTTGGACGTAAGTTTTATTATAATCACGATCGGCTGCTCCAGAGACTTGTGGTTCATGTACTCAGTTTGACAGATCGGAATATCTTGTTTTTACACAAAACTTGCCATTGGGCTGGTCGACTGTCTTGTCCTGTTAAGTGTTGTATGTTTTCACGCCCCATCACGTTCGAGCCTTAATCGCAACTTTTTCTATCCATCCACGTTTTTTTTTCAAACGTCTCTCCTATTAAAAATGCGGCATGATTTTAATAAGTTGGATTGTTCGTTCCTAGAAATATTCAGTGACAAGTCACTTCAGCGTAATATATAGAGTATATTGTTTGCAAGATCGCAGTGGTTTGCAATTTTGAGCGTTTTTTGCTCTTTTGGGGTCAGCTGCATTTGTATTTTCAGTGCTGCTGCTTCTTTTACCTTATCTTGCTTGTCCGATGTCGCTATGTGTTCCACGTTTGTCTTGTGAATGCTTTCTTTGGATAGTAATGTGTTCTCAGCGCTTATACTTCTACGCTTTGTTTCTAAAAAATAACGTCCTCAATAACTAGTTTGTTTGTCTGTTTGTTTGTTTGTTTGTTTGTGTATTTCTTATTTGCGTCAAGTACATCGTACATGATACTGGAGGCTTGTGGAAAAAGCGGTCACAAGACCAGCCTGACAAAGCCACAAACCCCACATTGGCATTTATGCAGCACTAAAAAGAAAATAATCAACAGTGCCATACAGATAACAGCATCAACAGAAAAAGAAAAATAAAGAAAATATAGAGAAGCAACAATGTACACAGTCAAATTACATCAAAACCACGCAATTGTAGGATCTTGAAAGGCGCTATCAAGAAAAAACAAGATCATCTACACGCACAACAACTTTCAAATTTTAATAATATTACACATCGTTATCGTTACTGGTACTTTTTTAAGGTGAGGTGAACTGAGGATTTTTAAGCTGAAATTTTAATAATATTACACGTCGTTATCCTTACTGGTACTTTTTTAAGCTGAGATAATTTCCAAGAAGTAAATTAGATTATCACAGGAAACGTAAGGTCTCTAAAGCTGCGACCCGATAAGAGAGTGCACCGTGAGTCAGTAGAGCGTGGTTTACATTGTGACCCAATGCGTTTCTGTAGGTACGTACGTCAAGGACCGTACAGCCGCGATTTCATAGACAATGGTATCGCTGACTCGTATGGAATTGGGATTAGTGAACCTGAAGATGTATCGAACGCATTCGCGAGCTACTTTGCTTCTGTGTATCTCTACTTATTTTTGCCCCCAGTTATTAACAATGGTAGCGATTGCCTCTCAATATAATTCTTTGAAAACGCCGACATTGAACTTGCCGTCAGATAACTCAAACCTAAGTTATCCGTCGCATTTGACAGTATCCACTGTTTCATTGTTAAAAGATGCTCTTTTATTTTCACATCCATTTTAACGTATATTCTTAACCTATCGGTATCGATCTCCACTTTACCTTCGATTTGGAAAAACTCTACAAATTTGCCGATACATAAAAAGGAAGGATAGATTATCTGAAAAAAATTATAGACCCATCTGGTTGTTATGTCGGTTCGTAAAAGTTTGCGAAATATTACTGTTGGTACATATTTCAGGCTTTTTTAAACAGAAGGTCACTCCCACATGGTTTTGTACGAGAAAAATCAGTAAAAACAAAGTTCGTATTTTTTCCGGATACTGTGTTAAGCGCGGGCAGGGTGACACTGTATATTGTTATCTGTTTAATGTATTTAATTTGGTTGATCATTCGCTAGTTTCGAAAAGCTGACATCGTACGGCATGAGTACTCCACTTCGCACCTTGATTCACAATTATTTTTCTAATAGACACAACTTCTTACGTGTCCTTAGAAAGCTCTCCCGATCTTTTGTTACCCTCTCCGGTGTTGCTCAAGGGTCTACACTTGTACCGATTCTTTTTAATGTTTTCATATATGACCTCTGCGCATTTGTTAGGCGCTCAGAAATCCAGCAGACACCCGATAATATCAAGCTATTAGGCAGATCTTATCTGTGGAGGACTGTGGAAAACTTATGCATGATATCAAATCAGCACGTGATTGGTGTAGTCTGAACATGTTGACGCAATGTCTCCTTCCGAACGCTGGGTATCATTTCTAGGATTACACGTGAGTTTTCCATGTCGGCCTACACAATACGGTCATACTTTTCATTATTTAGGTTGAAGCTGAATTTTTACTCTGTCTTATGGGATTCTATTGGGCGCACGCACCAAGCGATGATTGCAAATGTCAAGGGACGTTTCTTTCTGATATTTTCTTTATGATCGGTATGTTGGTTGTACAGTACACTTTGAATACAGAAAAGTCGTACAACGGTGTAGTTGTTCTACATTGAGCGCTAGACGACGCGACAAAGATCTTATATTTTTTGGTTAAATGCCTTCACGGAGTAGTTGATTGCCCTGACCTAACTTTATTGAATAATATTTACGTTCCGAGACGATTTTTCGAATTTCTTTTACAATTTATATCTGTCAAATCTTCCAAACTTGCCCCATGACACGCATTAAGCACATGTAGATTACACATCGATGCTTCTGTATTGACGTTTTTAAGCTATCTTTTATCGCGTTCAAGCTATGCTTTAATAATATCTAAAACGTATTGTTATTTTTTTATTCATATATCTAGCGTGCATCTTTACAAAGGTGAAAGTTGTTCATGAGCACAAAAAATAAATGAATGAATGAATGAATGAATGAATGAATGAATGAATGAATGAATGAATGAATGAATGAATGAATGAATGAATGAATGAATGAATGAATTAATGAATGAATGAATGAATGAATGAATGAATGGTCAATGACTCGAAAAACACAAACTCTGCCAAGCATGCCGATTGCGCTGTTTAATTAATTTCAAGAATACCTCCAGGACATATATTTTGGTAAAAACTAAACTTCGACCACACATCCGTGCCTGAATTGAGATGAATTCACCATTCATATTGCTTTATTTATACACTGTAAATATTTGTAATCAGCTCTATAAAACATAAAATATATACTTCGTTTATTATTTGTTTCCCAAACTTCGATAATTTATGTGAAGTCGGGCAACACTGTCGAGCTTCGTCGAAGTTTGGTAAAAGTTTGAAAGTCCGCCGAATCGGTCGAACTTCAGAATCGACGAAAGTTCGCCACATCTATAGCCCTGAAATCAAATATGGGTGTTTTACGTTCCAAACCAACGACGGGCAGCTGCATCACTGGTCCTGAAATTTCACGTTACGGCAGGTAAAAGAAAAGACTATCAGTCGAAATAGTGAGCAGTAACGCCACCACGGCTTGTCAATCCACCGGATGCTCTTTGTCGCATCCGATATAGACCGTAGCTATTCGCATGTGGACTCCATTCCGTTTGCAGTGTGTCATAAACAGGATGCACTATTTTTCCAGTGAAGCTTAAAATATTATGAAGGGGTAAATGCACTGTCTCTTCGCATAAAAAGGCACCTGGGGATTCTTTTGGTGTGTAGATGTTTTATACTTGTCATACTCACTACGTTGCATTTGTTCTAATCATTAAACGTGCGCTTGACACGTCCCCACGTTTCGGGTAAGTTTTTCAAATTTAACCTTCTGCTATAACCTTAATTAAATACAATACATGTAAAAAAGTTCGTAGCTTTGAATTTGCCGCAGAAAAATATACTGAAACATTTTACGTTTAAAGACCTGTTTTAGTGCTCATGCGGCCAGTCAAAACTATGAAGGATTCAGTGCACCAAAGAACTAAAATAACGCAACAGTTAATTCAAACACAAATGCTGCAATGGTTTATAACGGCTAAGTCAGTATTGATTTTCTAGACGCTCACCAACCTTTAGTCGTTATACACGGTTTAGAAGGTACAGTATAGTTTACCTTGTACCCAAATGTAAAAAAACGAAAACAAGCCGTCAATATGATACTAGCTATTTTAAAAACATATTGTTCTGGTCCGATTTTTAAGTGCTAAGGGCTTGTTACTGGACTCTGACAAACACCGTTGTTATCTTGCCAACTAGCCCACCTTCTGTCCCCTGCTACCTAAGCTCGTACGAAACCACACGTATTTAGTCCTTGCTGAATGCAACGATAATTTTCACAATACTCGGTTCAAGCCTAAGCTACCATACGGTGGAGCTACGTGCTGGTGGGACCAGGTATGTGACCATTTTCCGTCACGTGACCACGCTCCTGCCCTACCCACGTCCCGAGAGCGCGGACGGACAGGTGATGCAGAGGGCGGTTGCTTGGTTCGGCGTGTTAACTGCCCACCAGCGAAAAGTTCGGCTACCTGCCAATATACTTAGGCGGAGAAGCGTAACCAGCTGTTGCTGGATTACAGAGGAGAGAGACTTGCTACGTGGACGCAATTAGAAATCCTCAATCGCTGTTTTGGAAAAAAGTAACGATTGGAGCAGGACTATTCCTCCAGACTGAGGCTGATTTCACCTGTTAAGCAATACCGCAACTGAACGAAGCGTC
>JAZHYW010048306.1:0-10446 GCA_037355805.1 Ixodes ricinus | reverse complement strand
GGGAATTCCTAATGTTTCCTTACAATCTGATTTAACTTCCGGTCTGGCGTGTGGGTGAAAGTCGCCATGCGGGACGGGCATTCCTGTGCTGTTTTGGAAAAAAACCAGACTCAAGCCCGCCTTCTGGCCGAAACTCCGCGACTGAGGTTGTAACAAAAGAAAAAGAGCCGCGAATGGTGTGAAGACCAGTTTTCACTGTGTTTTCTGCCTGCCTGGTTCGTCTCGAGAAGTGGCTATAGGTGCAGCGAAAAGGAAAAACCTGACGACGTCGGACCACCATTGCTTGCACTTGGATTTGAATTCACGAAGACTTCTGGTCATACAATTTACTTGTTTGGTATTAACATGAACGCGGGAAAACCGTCAAGTTTTCCGGACCACCCGCGGACTAGGTTCAACGCGTCTTTATGTTCAAACGTTCATCTGATAGTTCAAACTGTCGTCCGTCTGCTCTTTCATATTCGTCTGCTTGTTCAAACTCGTCTGCTCGTTCCAACGATAGCGATTCGTAGACCAAATGCTGATCCGGTAATTGCGATAAGAAGTGCAGACCTTAAAATATTTTGACGTTTGAAGGTGCTTTGGGGCATCTAGTCTCAGCGTAAACAGTAGATACGAGGAAATGTTGATTATTGTAACCTGTGTAAGAATCTCATCGTGTGAATCAGGAGTTCACTCGGAATGAATCGCCGCATGTCACATAATTTACGCGAAACTTCACGGTGTGATCAGTCTTGTTTACTTCGCTCACGCCAATAGAGTAATAAGGCATTGTTGGGAAGAAGTAGGATCAACACATCCAGTGCGAAAGAAAGCGCAGAGACTCGCACCGACGCGAACATCTTAATCCAATCAATGGTTCGTTGATGCGCGACGACGCGTTTTTTGCCCGCGCCCCATCGCGCATGTGCGGCGCAGGTGGCGTGCCGCTAGGGCGCTCCGGTTTGTTTGTAAACAGGAGTTGGTGTATACCACTGATCTCTATGACAATTGTTGGATCGCGCTTCCCCGCTTGTTCGCTGCAACGCGAGTGAAGCCACAGGACGGCCACCTCGTAGTCGATTTGCTCGTAGTCGATTTGCGGTTTCGCTAGCGTTGCAGAGGCTGGCGGCAGCGTGCTATAGACACGTTTTCTACCTGTTTGTCGTCATTCGCCGCAGAAGTTTTTCTAAGACCCTGTGTAACCGTTGAAACTTGCCGTTGTGAACACGTTGAAAATCTTACTAAAGCGCAGTGCCGCCGGAAAAAGGCACCACTCGTCGAAAGCAAGTTTCGTCGGTCTCGCGGTGGGATTAAAGCTTCCTTGACACGCCGAACTGCTGCGTCTCTGTGCCTTCGCACGCTTGGATACCAATCAAGATTCGTTTCGGCGCTGTGTGGATGTGTTTTGCGAGTGCAATGTGCGTGAAGCCGTATGTACAATCTGGAGCAGCGTTTTACTTTTACCCTGACTACTGAATGTTTAACTTGCATCACTCGCGGTTCATAAACGAGCTTGACCTAGTGCATAAAAACTTGGGTTTGGAATACTTGGTCCATTACTGTCCATTACTGAATAAAAGGTTAAAAAGCTTCAAACAAACGGGGACAATAAAGAGACACGGACGACAGGACAGGCGCTTCAAACGCTTTTTAACCTTTTTTGATCTAGTGTCCGGTGGCGACGGAAGAGGGGGGGGGGGAAGGGAGGGAAGGGGGCGGCATCAGTGGCGCGTTTTTTTGTTTTGTTTACTAGACGCTTATGGCAGTGAAATTAGTAGTACAGATCAGTAGTACAAAATCTTACAGAGACGCAGTACTACGGCGTGCCAAGGAAGCTTTGATCACGCCGCGAGACCGGCGAAACTTGCTTTCGACGGGTTGTGGCTTTTCCCTGCTGCACTGCGCTTTCGCAACAATTTCCACGTGTTCTCAGCGGCAAGTCTTAACCCTTACACAGGGTCTTAAAGCTCTTCTTCGAGGAATGACGACGAACAAGTAGAAAACCTGTTTTCAGCATGCTGCCGCCAGCCTCTATACACCTTTTCTAAGTGGGCGCCGCCATCTTTAATTCTGGAACTTCCGTAATGCGTGAAAACATCACTTTCTTCTCGCCTCGACAGTAGAACGTGTTAACATTTTAATTGCAACCGTCAGTCGTTCTTGTTATGACCCTTCTATACTTTTTTACTTATCCAGGCCTGTAATCTCTTGCTTTTTTTTTGGAACGCATACCGGATATGGAGACAACATGGCTGGGTACGAGGCTAAACGAAAAAGGTGTATAACGCTAGCAAAACTGCAAATCGTCTACAGGCAAGTTGGCCGTCCGGTGGCTTCACTCGCGGGAGCGGGAAGCGCGATCCAGCAAATGTCATTGAGATCAGTGGTGTATACACGTTTGCAAGCACAGCCTCGAAACGCCGCCATTTTGCTCACTAAGGGTGTGCGTGAGCGTCGTAATTGGATTATGACGCGCCCAAGATACAGCCGAAGCGAGCAAGATGGTGGCGCATTGAGGCCCTACTTGCAAACGTGTATATATTCCTTATAGACTGACGTCGCATCATTCATTTCGCAATATCACGGGAAAAAGAAAGGGGAAAACTTGTATAATCTTGTAGAGGAAGAATAGCGACGCTGGGCAAGTCTAGGGCACACAAAACAGTGTCCCGATGAGGGGGAGTTCCTCCTTCCCCTTGTCTCTGGTGGAAGCCGGAGAGCTGACGGGATAACGTAGGGTACAAGGCATGTATTTTGTTTAAAAAGTTGCGTGATTCGTGCTTTTGACATATGTATCAGATCGTAAAAAGAGGCTATGTTTTATTTTCCCTTTATAGCATTTAATTTTAAAATGTTCACTTCTTAATATATAATTACAAAATACAGTTACCACTCACTTGATATGTAACTAAATTCGACTCACAAAGGAAATACATTTTATTTTGTATTTTGAATCTCATATTTGATCTAGAATCCATTCCTAGGCCGTACCACAGACTTTAACCTTTACTGTCGCCTGCACACGCTTTGTTAGTATGATGTATGAGGGGTCAAAAAGCACGATCTTTCTACACAGAAAAAAACTATAAATATATTGAAAGAGCAAAACCTCATTGTGTGACAGCTGATATTAAAAGGTGAACATCTGCAACTGCAGCGGCGAAATCAAAACGATGTTTTTTGCTGCATACCGACGGTTTTGACATTCAAAATGGCAACGCATGCGTAGAGGAGGTTTATTAGAAACTTCAGCCTGCCTCTCACCCTCTCGTGGGCGAGTGAAGAGCCAGGGGATCGGGGACGGCGGCGGAGACGGTGGCAAGGACTGTCGCCCTTGGCGCCGCTGTTATCCGCATGGTTCTGGTCGGCGTGTTAGTGCATTAAGCCGTTGTAGCTGAGAATAGTGATTGCGCTAAAATAGGAATGGCTGTGTTCCGCTTCGCAATCCTTTAAAAGGCAGCATACTCATTTTCTTAACGCACGTCAACATCATCGTCACCAGTGATATGCTCCTGCTATGAACGCTTTGTATTTGTGGACAAATCAATTAATTTTAGCACAATGACATGCCTCAGCGAGCAGGGGCACGGGAAATCTTGGAGAATCTATCACCGTCTTTTCCGCCATCTTGGATCTGCCGCCCCGCCATCTATAGGGCGTTGGAGTTGCGAACAGACCATTACATTAATAACCTTCTGCGAGCTGCCATCTTTGTGGGACGTCTTCTGAGCATGCGCCGTAAATCCACACGAAACCTCAGGCGTCGGGCATGTATCCAGAGACCAGTGACTCGGCGTCTTTTGCTCATAAAGGTGCATTCACTCGGAATAAAAATAGCACAATTGATCGATGGTTGGGACTTCGATGCTGCCCACTGTTGTATTTTCAACTGGCCGGAAGATGGCCGAAACTTTTGCGTTGTTTCGTTCGTGCGGAGGCCTGAGAACAAGACAGTCAATGGTAAAACAATTTATTGTGACAAGCTCTTTACCTTTGTGGGCGATGAGCATTGAGAGTATAGTGTGCTTTTTTTTTAGATGGATTAGTAGGAAAAATTATGCCTTTTGGGTCAGACTTTTGCGATAGTTTGATCACTCGTTTGATGAGTAACCTGCTAAGGTAATTCAATCTCGAGGATTGTACTTTTCCAGTAATCATTCCCTTCCGTTGCTGACTTGGCGTGTGGAGTACTGCGAAACAGCATTCAGTCATCTGTCTCTTCGTATGTGTGTTGAAGGCATGTTTATTATATATAATATACCAGAATAAATTGTACAAAAATCACACAGCCGCGGCTCTGAGCCAATTAGAAAAAATATGTGCCATGGCAGACGCAAAAAAAAATCGAACCCTTCACAAGCAAAAAACAAACAAACAAATCAGTCCAGCTAATTTCTTATTTTTTATTTATATTTTTATTTATCCATATTTTTATATATATATATATATCTTAAGATATATTCTATATATGTTAATATCGTTTTATATGACAGAAAGTCGGGAGCACCATTCTACGTGAGTTCCATTATTAACCTATCCGAAACTACCGACTCGCAAAATGGACAGGTGTACCAGTTCCCTTAGGTGCACACTGCCACCATATGTTCTGGTGAAGTCACGAGGCGCTTGTTCCTACTGCGCCGGCGCAATATGTTTGGTGTTCCTACGCTATACCTACATGATTTCGAACCAGCCAGGCAGTTTGAGGTGGAAAGTAGGAAAGACAACTCGACAAAAAGCTGCAGAGCGTTCGTGGACGAAGACCCTCCGAGGTGAGTGCATATTATATCTAGATGATGTAATGGTGGGAATGATTAGCGGGGCAACCTCTCGAGCGTTTAACGATGCGTAGTCGGTGAAACGTTAAGAATGCTGTGGAAGTTCCGCATCTTCCCCGATTTTTCCGCCTTCTATTAGCGCCGAGATTAAAACCCCTCGATACTTCTTTTACAAGTAACGACATCAACACAAATGACAAAGCACATCCTGATGGAACAAAATGGCGCCATTCAGTTCAAGCCTTTGCAGTGCGCCGCCATCGACTTCCTAAAACCTGCACCGTCACGCAGTCGGCACTTCGAAGAGTGTCGCTATTTGAAGGAAGCTCCTATCTAAGGGCTTTATCAGAGATGTCTCGGTGGCGCCCTCTTGGGGCTAATGTTCGTCACGTCACGACCGGGATTTGCCAAGCCGTAATTGGCGCGATTTTCGTCAGCCTCGTCGAGTGTAGCAGAATTTGCCTATCTGTAAATCGGCGATTGGGTAGGCACTATCCAGGAAGCTATATGGTTTGGCCAATCGCGAACTTGGAGCACAGCGAGGCTTTTGGTCGCCGCTAAGGCTCCGCTTGGCTTCCCGTCCGACCGCAGCCGATGCTATTATCGGATGGAGCAAATCAAGCGGCGTCACAAGTTAGGCATCACGGTGGTCGCTGCCTCTCTGGTTTTGCTATCAGCGGCTAAACCAATCAGACACACACACACAAAAAAGCGTACCTTCGCGACGCATCCACTATGCGTGGTTGGTTCAGCCTGAGATGGCCAACCCACAAGGACAATGGGCGCCGTGAGGACGCACTCTTAGCGCTTCTTGGTTCGAGAAAGGGAATATTCATTCGTGCGCCAGGGTCCGGCAATTAGTAGGGGTTGGGTTCCTTAGATTCCAGCCTCGTCTCCGGTCGGACTTGGAGTGAAACGAAGTATAGAGCGCTTGATGTTGACATATCGATACTCTTTATGTAACCCCGGAGAGTTGGGGTGTACGAGACAGGCCGGAGGCGCGTACCAAAAGGCCTAATGCTGCATTCGCAGTGGCGTTTGAATCGCAATCGCGAAGCGGATCCGCTCGCAATTCATTATCAAATGCGCGTGAAACTGCGCTTAATCTTTCAGCAACCGTGTTGGCAAGCGCTTCGCGATGGCGGTTCAACCGCCAATGTAAATAAGGCATCATACTCCGAGTTAAAAAAAAAATAAAAAAAACACTGAGGATAAGCAATTGACGCGTACACACGCAAGAGAGAATAGTACGCGCACACGAATACAATGCACGTACCACCATAAAATACACCTTTCCAAGAAACACTCGATCCCAGGGGCAGCAAACCGTTCTCGACCCCATTCACTGGGTTTGAGGCTCGACTCTCGGCGTCCCTGCTAACCCTAACCGAGTGGACTGTGATTTCGATAGGCGCAGCCTGCGTAGGCGCAGTTTCAAACACTGCTGGCGGCTGAATTTTCGTCTTTTCCCGCTCTATTTTGTGTTTAATGGTGCACGTATTTTCCGGAGGTCATTGAGAAAGCATTACACCACATTTGAAAAAGAAAAAGCAATAAAAACCCTTAAACCATTTTTGTTGGGTACGCGCTTGACAGAACGAATGTGACTGAAATGTATAGCTCGTTTTTTGTTGTTTTCTTTACGATAAGTGTTGACGGCGCCGCGCGATTCGCAGCATATCAAACGACAAAGCGCTTAGCTGTCGAAAATAATTTACAACAGAAGATAGCCGAAAGGCATGCATTTTTCACGCTCAGAAATCACGTTTTTACCGATGGACAGGACACGGACATACAATTTAGCAAGTGTTAACTTTCGAACAATATATTGTACGTACCACAGAATGCAGCGTTATCCGAAAAGAATTTATTTGAGAAAGTTCTCAAATAACCCAGTCACAGTCGACGACAGTCACATTTGGACGATCGGACGGAATCCAAGATGACTTCGTTTTGGGGCACGTTTTGAGAAGAGCTTCCTTTTTCTACAACAACACCAACGCAAAAGAACGAACGCGACTGACCCGTTCCCCACCCCAACCCGGACAACTATTTTTGGAGATGACTGAGGACTCTGCGCGGATTATCTCTGTGAGGGGGGAGAACAATGTTCGCAAAATCGCGTCGAGGGCCGTTCGACGTCCTTCACCTCCTTCGTTTCCCGTCAATGTCAAGCAGAAATGCTTGAATGGCAGGCACTTACCAGCCTTATTTCTCACAATGGAAGATAACACAGAAAGGGTACGCAGCACGCATAAAACAATTAAGTGGAAACTTTCAAGAGGGCTAGAAAACGTCGATAGCAAAACCGCAAAAACGTAGGTAGAGAACCGCGCTGAGCGGGTCTTCACAGTCCAAGAGTGTGGCAGAAACTTTCTAGCTGATAGAGGGCGCGAGAGTCGCACCAGCCGCATCAGCATCAGCAACATGGCGGCTGCCTAGGAGCGTTTTTTGGGAAGGGTTACAGACTAGACATGAGCACATGCTTCCACTCCTCTGGCGAGTACCCGCAACCGAAGGGCGACAGAAGGCAACCGGCAATGCTGAAGATGGGCTAAAATGTTCCACTGGAATCGAATCAGTCAAAGACAGCGCCACTCCATTCACTGGCAGGGCGGGCTACTCTATTTCTTCCCGCTGCTCGGTGACTCGTCGTTGCTCGACCCAGTGGCGTCACAAGGGGGG
Source organism: Ixodes ricinus (assembly GCA_037355805.1). Lineage (NCBI taxonomy): Eukaryota > Metazoa > Arthropoda > Arachnida > Ixodida > Ixodidae > Ixodes > Ixodes ricinus. The sequence continues at coordinate 3,001 of JAZHYW010048306.1, read as the reverse complement.
GGGGCGGGGGGGCGGACCGCCCCGGGTGCAGCGCTCAGGGGGTGTCGCGGCGGGGCCACGAGAGCGGGGGGGGGGAGGGGGAGGTCGCGGTGGGCCACGCGAGAGCGGGGGGGGGAGGGGTGTCGCGGCGGGCTACCGCCCCGGGTGCTGCTGACCCTCGTGACGCCACTGGCTCGACCTTCTCAACATCCGCAATCTGATTGCCTGCCCAGCAAAAAGTTCGTGACGCCAGAAACCAATCTCGTCTCTTCTGTTGTCGGAAACCAGAGATCTTTCCAAAACCACCTTCTGCATCCTGCCATCTTCGTCTGCTGGGCTCTGGAGCGACTTCTCAGCATGCGCTGTTGCTCTGTTGCGCGCTTTATTACACACTTCTCACGGGTGGCACACGTCTGTGACTCAGCATTTTTCGTTGGGATGATAGGCGCTAAAAAAAACTATAAGAGTCGACTTGAAAACAAAAAATGTTGTACGTGAAGCGAACACACATTCAATAACACGCCTCCATGAATGGCCTATCATAAACCGGGATTAAATAATTCGTTAAATAAAAATTCTGGTACAATCGAGGCTAGTACGACACTTCTCATGATTACAACGGTTTAACCAGCTGAACGACGAAAAGAGGGAGAAAGGAGTGAAGACAGGCGATCGCTGGACTACCAACTATTTAATACTGATACTTCGTTTTCCTCTCTTTTGTCTACTGGCATTGTGGCTACCTTCTCGGACCTTATTCCATCATTTAATGTTGTTGCTCCTCTATTATTGTCTTCATTTTCTTCCTACTTGATTTTTCTGTGCCATCTCGGATACTGGTTTTCCGAAGGAATCTTTTTTCGCTTTCCTGGAGGGCAATAGATGGTGAACTAACGCAGTTTTCTTCTTTATCTTCTATGGCCAAGGCCTCAAGTATTTCGCGAGCGAGCTGGTCTTTGTGGTGAGCCAAGATGGTTCCCATTTCGAGCTTGGCCTTGCACGTGCATGCTCGACAATGGGCAGCTAAATGCCCCGGCCCTGTTAGGGCTCTTATGTTTGCTGCATGCTCACGTGCTCGATCGTTAACGCACCTTCCCGTTTGTCCAATATACACACGCCCACATGACAGTGGTATGTTGTAAACCACTCCCTTTTCGCATTGGACGTACTTATTCTTATGCTTGGTGTTGCAAGTGCCGGTGTTGTTGGCCTCCGCTAGATTCACCTTCCGGCACATGGCATACCCCTTGTTGGGTGCCGAGCACACTACTTTGACGCCCTGCCTTGTGGCTATCTTCTTCAGCCGATGTGTGACACCATGAATATACGGAACCACCGCGAAAGGTGATCTAGGATCCTTCTTTCGTGTGTTAGAGTCATTCTTTCGGCTGGATTTCTTGATGTTTTGGCAGAGTTTTTCACAGATGGAGGCTAAGAAGGGTCTCGGATATCCGGCCTCATGGAGTCTGGAGATTTGGGTCTCGAAGCTTCGTCCCATCTGATGTGAACATGTTTTTCTGAGGCTAGCTGTGAGAGCTGTGGTGGCGACCCCTTGCTTTACATTTTTCGAATGTTCGGAGTCAAAGGGAAGGAACCCTTTCCCCGATCGCGTTTCGTATCTCCAACAAACGTGTTCATTTTGGAAGTCTAAGGCCAAATCCAGAAACCTGATAGACTTATCAGCGGGAAGCTCGTATGTAAAGGTGAGGCCCATGCAATTTGTTTGAAAATCCCTAAGAGTGGTGTTAAGGCATCCGTCTGATGTTTCATCAACTTCGGTGGTACATAAAATAAGAAAGTCATCAACACACCACTCTTAGGGATTTTCAAACTTGATGAATTAGCATCCGATGAGTCAAACGTCGTACAAATAGGTCATAGACCCATCGAGACTTTCCACAAATTGCTGGGTCACTCATACGAGTCCTAAAACCTATCAGGTTTCTGGATTTGGCCTTAGACTTCCAAAATGAACACGTTTGTTGGAGATACGAAACGCGATCGGGAAAGGGTTCCTTCCCTTTGACTCCGAACATTCGAAAAATGTAAACAAGGTCGCCACCACAGCTCTCACAGCTAGCCTCAGAAAAACATGTTCACATCAGATGGGACGAAGCTTCGAGACCAAATCTCCAGACTCCATGAGCCGATATCCGAGACCCTTCTTAACCTCCATCTGTGAAAAACTCTGCCAAAACATCAAAAATCCAGCCGAAAGAATGACTCTAACACACGAAAGAAGGATCCTAGATCACCTTTCGCGGTGGTTCCGTATATTCATGGTGTCACACATCGGCTGAAGAAGATAGCCACAAGGCAGGGCGTCAAAGTAGTGTGCTCGGCACCCAACAAGGGGTATGCCATGTGCCGGAAGGTGAATCTAGCGGAGGCCAACAACACCGGCACTTGCAACACCAAGCATAAGAATAAGTACGTCCAATGCGAAAAGGGAGTGGTTTACAACATACCACTGTCATGTGGGCGTGTGTATATTGGACAAACGGGAAGGTGCGTTAACGATCGAGCACGTGAGCATGCAGCAAACATAAGAGCCCTAACAGGGCCGGGGCATTTAGCTGCCCATTGTCGAGCATGCACGTGCGAGGCCAAGCTCGAAATGGGAACCATCTTGGCTCACCACAAAGACCAGCTCGCTCGCGAAATACTTGAGGCCTTGGCCATAGAAGATAAAGAAGAAAACTGCGTTAGTTCACCATCTATTGCCCTCCAGGAAAGCGAAAAAAGATTCCTTCGGAAAACCAGTATCCGAGATGGCACAGAAAAATCAAGTAGGAAGAAAATGAAGACAATAATAGAGGAGCAACAACATTAAATGATGGAATAAGGTCCGAGAAGGTAGCCACAATGCCAGTAGACAAAAGAGAGGAAAACGAAGTATCAGTATTAAATAGTTGGTAGTCCAGCGATCGCCTGTCTTCACTCCTTTCTCCCTCTTTTCGTCGTTCAGCTGGTTAAACCGTTGTAATATGTACCACCAACTAGCTCAGCTTCTACCCCCTGT